>VYZX01028064.1:128153-139250 GCA_013401335.1 Brachypteracias leptosomus | reverse complement strand
TCGGCTCGCGGGAGCCAGCGCTGGGCAGTCCAGCCCCCGCTCCGCTTCCCGCGGGGCTGGCCCCGACGCTGCAGCCGCGGTTGTGTGCCGGAGCCGGGGGGTGAGAGGAGGGGGGATCTCGGTGTCGTCCCCGGGGCCGCCGCGCACGCCGGGTGGGGGGCCGCGCGCGGCTCCTCCTCCCCGCTCCGAGGGTCGAGGGGCGGTCCCTGCCTGGCGCGCGCGCCGGGCCGTTGGAGGCGGTGGCACGTGGCGGGGCCCGGTGTGTGCCGGAGAGGGGGGGGTGGGGGCCGTTGGTGCCTCTGCGCGGGCCGGCGTCCGGGCGGCCTCAGGGCCCTTCGCCGGCCTCCCCACGGGGCTCCGCCGGGCTGTCTGCCGTGTTCCCTGCCCGGCGGAGGGGCCACGGCCCGGCGGGGCCGGGTGGCTCTGCTGCCGGCACTTGGCGGTCGCCGGTGCGAGCGGTGTGGCTGAGGCGCACCTGGCAGGAGCGGAGGCTTTGCCCTCCTGCCCCCAGCGCCCTGGGAGTGCGGGGGCGACGGGAGTGTTTCCTTGTTCTCCAAAATAGGTAAAAATGGCCATTTCCCGTCTTTCACCGAAACGCCACTGAAAGCAGCGGTGCCCTGGTGTCCTCGGTGACTTTACTGTAATTCCTGGTTACATACCCGTGTGGGGAACGCCTAAGATGTGTACTTGGGCACCAAAAACTTGAAACATGATGTAATTTAGCTACTTTATGTAATATCACCGGCGCAGAATTTTCCTCCTTGCTTGTCTCATGTGCTGCTTTAGTATCTCATCCAGTGTCCTTACAGAACTTCAAATGGCTTCTTCTGTGGCAACTTTTTTCTGTGGCATAAGGGACAATTACATCTCAGAAATAGTAACTTTGTGGTGGTGGTTGTTTATTTTGGCTGTTGGAGGGAGGTTTTGGAGGCAAGGGGATTAGTTTTCCTCAATGAAAACCTATCTCTTCTGCTGTGTGTTTTCTGAAGTTCTTTACTAGGAAGTGGCTTGTAAGTAACTTTAGTGTCTGCTGTGAAAGCAGATGATAATGATGTTTAAAAAAACCCAACCAATCAAAGAAAAACAACCAAACAAACCAGCATCTCGATGTTATTTCATATACCAAAGTCAAACAGAATTAATTTTTTTTTAAAAGTTGAAATGTGGCAGTGGGTATTATTTACTTTGAACTTCTCTCGTGAATTAGAAATCCTTAAGCAGTCTCTTGAAGATTTCCCTCCCCCTGCCTTGGTACACAGGAGCTTCTTTATTTTTAGGTTCCTTGTGACCTGTTTGCATTGGGAATTCAGAACTTGTCTACCCTGCTTTTTCCAGAAATGTACTGTGGATGACTAGAAAACTATTAGGTTTAGAGTAAAGAGGAAGTGAAACCTCATTGGCAGAAGTGATTCACGCTATGTTAATGTTTTCTTAATTAGCACCTGTCTCAGATGCTTGCTTTAAAAAAGTGCTGGTGAAGTGTGCAGCGCTTTGCCCTGCATGAAAATGCACTGAAAATTTCCATTTAAGCTTTGGGGTTCCTCCAGCAAAATTTTTGCTAGAATTACAAGGAAGTGTTTTTAATACTTCTTAAGTTGAAGCAGGGAAGATATCTTTCTAATCTCTGTTTCAGAGCACAAAGAAGAAAAATGATACAAGCCCAACTTTTTTTGGCTTTGTTGCTCTTTGAGATTGTTTGCGGTAAATAAAAAAGCTATTTTTTAAAAGCAGCAGTGTCTTCTGTGTCATGAGACCACTAAAAGACAGAGCAAGAAGCATGGAAAGGGAAATAGAAAAAAGTAAGGACCATAAGCATGGGTCATGTGAAAATGTAAATGTCTGAACCAATATTAAAGCCCATATCCCGAATGTAAGGCCAGCAGTATTAATAGGGGAATTCTATTAATGTTCATGCTGTATTGACTTTGGAAATCTGCATTTTATCTTTGTAAAAGTAGTGTCCTCCTGCTGTGTTGGGACTTCTAACCTTATGATGCTTTGAAATTAACGATGAGCAGTACTGTAGGTGCCTCATTCCAGTAAGTTGAAAGTAAATAAATGAGTGCATAGAATGTAATTTTTAATATAATGACAGAACAGGATGAAATGCTTGTTTGAAATTACTTTCTGATCTCACAAAAAGATCTTAGTTCAGTGGGGAAGCCACCTCAGAGGCCATCATGTTTTCAGAAAGGTATAATTAGACTGCATGATCATTCAGGTCAGTGAGCACAGTATAGAGAAGTATTGCATGGAGAAGTAACCTTAATAAGTCTTGTGGTCACAAACACCTGAATTGTTTTGTCTAGACCAGTGAATGAAGATGCACCTGGTATAAAATTCAAACTCAAATTTTGTGACATCCCAGAATGCTAGTTTTTAAGAAGTCATGAATACAATTGCTAAAAAGAATGACTGATTTTTCAACACAATGCGGTGATGTTAAATGAAGTCTTCTTGAGCATCTGCATTGAGGAAAAGCATATTATATGTTTTCAAAGTAAGTTTTCCTATGTTGGCAGGTTAAAAGTACATTGCTGAGATACAGGAAACCTAAAATTTGTTACAAACAATAAACATTTATGATAAATGTGACAGTACTTTTTGTTGCAAGGTCTTTTTTATGTAAACAGTTGGGATAAGGTGTGTAAGGCTTAACATGCAATAGATTTGAAAATGTAGTCAGATGAACAATGTTATTTAAATGGTCTTTTCTGAAGCCTCATGCTAAGCAAATGATTATATATTTGTTGTATATTTAGGATAACTGCACAGTTGTACATAAAATAGATTTATTTTTTTTTTTTACCTATGTTTGTTAAAAAACTTCCAGGATTTTTTTTAAGTATTAGCAATTCCGAAGGCTATGGTTGTAAGAGTCTTTTCGCAGTACAGACCAACTGCTACTATGGGGAATGTAGAAGGTGTTTTGATAGGTTAATGCTACTGCTTATTTTTTTTTAAGGTAGTTTGCTAACATATAGGAGATAATTAGTAGCTACACCAACATTCTTTATGGTTTCTTTTAATAGGAGGTACAGAGAGGTATTTTAGGGAAAGAATGATTACGTGTATATGCAGAGATATAAAATACAGGTACTCTTAACACCCATAGTACTGATAATAAGCATATTTTAAGTATATTTTAGGTAGCACTGTATGTTACAGACTTTTGTAGATATTAAAAAAATAGGTCCATTCATGGTACATTTTGGCATGATAGGGGTTACATACAGCTAGGTACACCTGCCTAGGTGTCTGTTTTGTCCTTATGTGCAGTGTGTCTTACTGAAGCAGTGCTGTTTGAAGTGAAGGTGGCTCTTGTGATCATAGCCAGTTGCATAAACAGGATAACTATCTTGTACCCTCATCTTTTACCCTCATTTTTTAGGTATGAAGTAAGGTAGAATTTTCCTGATGTGCACCTTTTTTAATCATGATACAAGTTGAGAGAACAGAGCAGAAGACTGAAGAAAAACTTTTTGGGGTGAGCAGGAGAGATGTTACCAGTAATTTTCCTACAGGCATGCTCAAGTTGTTTGGCCTATAACTCTTATCTTAAATGGCTTGATGATGATATGCTTATTCAGATATGTCAGTGTATTGTAATAGCTGGTTTCACAGCTAGGTAGGTGGCAAGTATCTCATTTTTTTGATGGTAGAGTTTTGAATTTTGTTAAATAATGTTATGATCTTATGAAGTGGCACATTGTCTGTATAACATATTCCTTTTGTCTCACAGAAAATCTTTCTAGGTATCTAACAGTCTAATTCTGGTCTGTTAGATTATAAGCCACCTATCATTAAAGCTGGTTAGAAACTGAAGGTTGGAAGCTGAGAGAGCATGGTACCAGCTAGAAAAGGTAGCAGTGATTTCAGTAGAAGGTCTTTAGTGGAGTGGTTTTTGTTTTGTTTTTTTTCAGTCAGTACTGAATCAGCACTATTATACAATGTGCTGTTGGAAGTGCTCTGTTCTGGCTGGAATGTGAAACTGAGAAGTTCACTTGTCTGGTAAGCATGCATTTGAAAAGATAGAGGTAATAGTTGGGATAGTGCTGACCCTTGTCTCAGTAAGGGGTGGAGGGGCAATTTCAATGTACTAATGTGGTTTAGTATTTAACATTCTCAATGTGATGTTTATTACTGTACTCCAACTTAAAGCCTGATACACAGCAAATCTCAAACTGTCTGAAGTTAAAGTATTTTAAGAATAAAATTGGGTGTAAGAAGGCTGTTTAGATTTCTGTTTGTGATTTTTATATCTAAATTGACCGCTAAAGTGGAAAATTCTTTTAGTCATAATCAGGAATTCATCTAACTATTAGTGTTTGTGGCCCCTCTCAGGCAATAACAGACTTCTCTGTTTAAAATTATAAGCAAACACTTTCCAATCCAGCTTAAATACTTTATAATTTCAGTTCGTTGTGCCACTACTGTCACTTTTGCTAGAACTTACAGACTACAACTTGATAGAATTTAACCAGGGTTTTTTTAGTTATTTTTTGCATATTATCAGGTTGTTCTAGCTGCTGGTAGAACAACTTCTTTAAATACAGTCTTAGAGCCTGTGGTCACCAATTTTTAATTGTATTTAAATTGTATTAAGCTAAGAAAATTGGATGTTATTAGAAAAACTGTCTCTTGCCACCCTGATCCTTGGCATTGCAGGGAGCATGCTTGCTTGTCAGTAAGCTTGGATTTGTTCCATGTTCACTGGAAAATCTAAAGAAGATTGAGAAGTTCTCTACTTTTTTCACTCTCTCCATTTTCAAATATAAGACATGTACAGGACACTTGTACATAAACTTTTTTCAATTCAGTATTCTGATAGATTATTTCTACGTTCTCTGTTAGAATTTGGAAAATGAGTCTGAAGTTCTGAAAATCCTTGTGGGTTTTTTGACAAAGGGTAGAGAATACTCAGAGTTGACAAGTAATTATTATCAGTTGAGAATTGGACTGACACCTAATTTGACTTCTACAAAAAGCTTTACTGAATTAATGAGGTGGTGGTATTCACTCTGTGAAACTTCCAGATGCTTTAGAATATGCATGTTAATTCCCAACTCTGAATTGATGGGTGTCTAGGGTATCACAGTGGTTTGCTAGTAGAGGTTGGCATTTTGTGACTTACTAGTCACATGTATGCTCCTGCCAGTAGTTGTTCTTTTTTCCTCAGAAACAGCAGAATTTGCTCAGATGAAAATTAGTGAAAATTTCTGGGCCATTGAAATTTGAGGCTGTGCTTCTCATGAACGTCATCTTGCTGATGGTGTTCCACTACCTCAGTAGTCAGTATTAGCTATGTACCTGTGGTGAGGATAAAGTTCTTTGGTTTTGTTTTTTTAAGTTCCTTGTGCTCTAGCTGTGATTGACATTTTCAGTGACTCTTGTGCTTTGGCTTCTTTCCAGCCATCATGCTAGCACTTCTGGTTGGCAGGATTGCCTATTGCTGTGCAGTGAACTGGGTTGGGGTACTGATGTGGCTGTGAACTGTTAGAACAGCTTGCACGAATGTTGTTGCTAGCACGACAGAGGCGGGTATGAAAAAGGGGAATGAAACGATAGCGAGAGAACTGTTTGGCCACTGCTGCTGTTCAATGTGTAACCACAGCCGCAGCCAGTCAGGCCTTCTCAGATGCTTGTTGGAGTTCCTGGCGATTCTGTACTCCGCTTTCAAAATGAAAATTTTGAGTCTGTTTATGGATATCAGAAAGTCTGGAAATACCAAGCCAATCCAGAAACTTTGAGTTTAAAGCAGACTTCTCCTATCTTTTGCCATACTTCTTAAGCACAAGTATCTGAATTGGAAGTTCATGTTCTACATGGTGGAAAAACTGCAAGTTCCAGCTGTTGTGTTGGTACTGCAGTTCTACTCTGGTGTCATGTTGTGTTCAGATTCCTCTCATCTTTCTTATCTTGTTAATGTAATGTGCATTTTCAGCTTCTGTATGAATCATGGTTTTTAGAGAAAATCTGTGCCATGGTTTCAACCATTGGTACCTACAAAAGGTAAAGTGAGCTCTGCTGTTTTCACATCTCTTGTCCTTTCTAAAGAAAGATCTTGTTTGTTAAGCTGACCCTAAACTTGGAGGGGTAAGCCTTTCCCGTGCCAATGCAAGCCTCACAGCTTAAGACAATCTAAGGAAAAAATAGGCATTTTTATAGCTCTAAAGTAAACTGTTAAATGTTGGGGTTTGTTATTTGTTACAGCAGTTCTGTTACTGCATTACCTTTTCTGGCATTTTGTCAAGTATATTGTCTGACAGTATTTGAGAATTATAAAACTACAGTGTGTTTATATTTGTCCGTAAAGCATGTACGTCATTTCCATGCTTGTAAAGAGCAATACAAAGTGAATCTTCCTTTAAGTCAAAAGTTGCTTCTTAATATCTATACAGATTATTTGCAGTTAAAGAGTTTGTCCTTCATGAAAGATACTGTATGAATTCCATCTTCTCAAGAATGAATCTGCCTTGATAAAAGGTCTAAAGCAAGGGATTTGCTTTAGGTAGAAAGAACAACTAAGCTGTTATATATTTTTTACAATATTAATGCATATTTGTTTAATGATTTTAAAGCAACTTTTCCAAGCATGCTGAACAAATTGGGAGTTGGAATATGTCTCACAATGTATTATTAGCATTGGCTGTGTTCCTTTGATGTTGGCTAATTCCTTTTGAAGAGAACAGTCCACATCTGCAGAATATAAAACCCAATGCAAACTCCTGGCTTTAAGTATTAGCACATTTTAATATATTAAAATATAGGATAATATGAAATTAATTTTGACTTAAACATCATAACTCTGCATATAAACAAGCATTGTTTTTCTGATTCCTTGTGACTTTAAGGAAATTTGTTTTCAGCTCACTGAAAATAAGTGAGAATGATCACTTTGACAGTGAGTTCAACTCTGCTTATCATATGTTCAACTATGTATGCATGTTGTATAGTAGAACTGCAAATGGACAGCAAGAAAATACCCAATCACCTCAAAGTATTGTCCCGAGTCCCAGCCTCCATAGTGTTAACAAAACAGAAAAACATCCAACCAAACACCCTTGAAGTTCTCATCAGCCTTAAATGCTTCTAGAAATTGAGAATATTGTTGTGATGGTTGAGGGGGGTCTGGTAGCTGTTTAATAAGCTGCAGACTGGTATCATCAGGTGTTCTGCTCCAAAATAGGGACGTATCACTTGCAGTGTTAAAAAAGCTGGTGATGTTTAACTTTTTGGTTAAATGATTAAACATTTAGAGGTTTAAGAAATGTTTCGAGAAAGTTCTGTTTGAAACAGAAATAATGTATTGTTAAAAATCATGTAGTAGGACTCCATGTCTGAAGACAGTTAATTTTTGTCCATTATTTCACAGATGTGAATTTTAATGTTTCAAAAATGGATGTGCTCCTCGTCCTCTCTATCATTCCTGTTATAACAACAGATTTTTCTCCAGTTGTGAGATGACAATTGAATTTGTCATTCTGATTGAAATAGTTTTAAACTCTTACCCTATCAAAACAATGTATTTATCTGGATTTCTTTAGACTTCCTAGCAGGTTAATTTTCCCTCCTTTCTTGCAGTATGTCTCTTGAATTATTTTAAAACTGCTATCTTCTGGTTTTCTGAAACTAATCTATGAGAAACTTGCTTTTAATAATGGTGTCCTGCTCTCTGTTTCTGTACCTTATTTTTCAAGTAACAGTACATAAAGCTAGTTAAACTCTTGCTGAGTTTCAGATTTAGTATGCTTAGTGTTTCTTTGCGAGATACATTTTTAAGAACTATGAAGGAGAAATATTTTCATTTAAGATTATTTGCTTTTATGTCTGAGATGATAGCCAATTAGTTCTGGAGCTTTAAGAACTGATTTTGATGTGATCCTTTAATTTCTAGAGTGTAAACATTTTTGCAATGACAAGGAATTGAATTTGTTTCATAAAAATAGTATTTTGGGCTGTTGTGTGCTATTTTTTCCTCACGAGTCTTTAGGCTCATTCTGTGTACGGTTGTTCATAAACCAGTCTTAACAGTGGAATTTTACTTGTCCATGCAAAAGAAAGGTAGAAGTTTTCATTTTAAATACAGTTGCTTGATTCTTTATTTCCACTTCTTTTCCCTTCTGAAGTTGGTTGGTGGTGCAATGGAAGAAGCTGGATCTCAGGAGATGGGAATGAATAATCAGGATCAGTTGGTGAACAGCAAGTGCAATGAATTGTCTGATAGAGCATTGCAGCATGTGCAATCCAACTGTTATGGCTTGGAGAACAGGGGAGCATTGGAAGAAGCTGAGTGTATCACGAAGAACAGAAAGCACCCAGGGTCCACATGCTGTTCTCAAGAGTCTCGTGAGGAGACTCCTGGGAGAGAAGAAGCCCGTACTGATCCACCTGATGGCCAACAAGACCCAGAGAGTGAAAAACACAAAGAGAAAACTTTGGGTATGTTCTCTTCAGCATTTTGATTTTTAAATGGCTTCAGTATTTTCATAAAATAGCTATACATTTGCTCTTTGTCTCAAGCTTACTCTGTAGCCAAAACTTGTCATCTGTAACAGGACATTTTGAGAAAATGTGCACTTCTGCTTGGGAAANNNNATGTGCACTTCTGCTTGGGAAAAGACAGTTCTTAATGCCTGTGTAAGAATCCTTCAGCTGGTAATGCTATTTTTACAGGAACTTTAACAACAATAATGATGTGGTAATTACTAATCAGCTTTTTAAACTTTTTGGTTGTTGGATTAGCTTTTAAATGTGGGATTGCGGTGTTCAATGCTACCAAAGCACTGTTGATATTTAAATTCCAAAGGCCTATTAAAAACACGTGTGTGGATATCCCTTATTGGCAAAGCTTAACCTTTTAAATTTCACTCCTTTAGATTTTTCCTTTTATCTATGGTATTATAAACTACAAAAAATTTTTTTTGTGGTGTGAAGATTAAAGTAACTTTTGCTATTTAAGTTGTGTAAGGCAAGGCAAATTTATTCTTAACTGTGGTGACTTCCTATTTGTCACCTGTTAGGATTATGCAGCTATCAAACCAGAGAACAACTTAGCTCACACTAATATCTGATGGTTCTCTATTTTACTTCTGAAAACAGGCTGCTTTCTGTTATGGCTTCTTTTTCTCAGTATGGTTGTCTTTCATCCAATTCATAGGAAAAGAAGTGCTATTATTAATGCAAGCTTTGAACACACTTTCTACTCCAGAGGAAAAGCTGGCAGCTTTGTGCAAGAAGTATGCTGATCTGGTAAGTAATTTGTAAAGATAGCAGGAGTTATTCATGTGTTAATATTAACTGTGGAATGCAAGAACTTCTAATACAGGACAGTTAACAATTTTGAATATTTCAATGTTGTTTAGAAAAAAAAACCCAAAACAACAAAACCAAAACAAAAGATGCTCAAGCTTATTATAAGTATTGCTGCAGCCAAACTTGCATGTAGTCATTGCACTTCTACATGACTGCCTAAATCCAAATCAAAAATAGGTTACTCTAAGTTGCTGTTGAAGCATAACATTTGGAATAACAGAAGAACTAAGAGTTTCTTTGGGGAGTATTTATTTCCTTAGTTTTTGTCTGTTGATAATGCTTTTGTGTTAGCATTTTGTAATTTATACCCTTTAGGATAAAGGGAAATAACATACTGTGATACTGAGATTCAGAAAAGAAAAAGTTTACTTATACTTAACTCTTCAGTGATTTTTGGAGGGTAGAGGAAATTGGAAGGGTCTAGGTTTAATTTTGTTTTGTGGTGCCTGATCAAGCGAAGGAATGGGTAGGAAAACATGCATTTCTTCAGTAAACAAAAAAGGCAAAATATTAGCAGTAATTGACTATAAAGTGCATTACTCTTCCAAGGTGAAGTCATAATTTATTCTCTAATTTATTGCAAAACTGAAGGGGAAAAAGACTCATAAGTTCACTTTTCAGAATGTGCCTGGAGACAGAAATGTTTAACTTATTATCTTGAGACAGGGAAAGACAAGAGTGGAAAGACTGAAAATACTGTGTGGATATGTTTTCCCTCCATACTTGTAGTTATGAAATGAATACAAAACTGAAGAGATAACTGAATAGTCTCACAAAAACGTAAGATTTTTCCTTCTGTTGGGTCAAGTGTGTTATATATGGAAATGTTTCTGACAATGGCGTAGTGGCTGCAGAACACTGCATAAATCTTCTGAAATAAATTTATTTTTCCTTTGAGATTAATAATGTCTCCAGAACTTAGAGGATGAGCTAGCAGGTAGTCTTTCTGCTCGCAGAAGCAGTCCTAAGTACTCAAGGATAGACTTAGATTAGTTCTGCTTAGGAAATCCTGAGTCCTCCATGGAGGTCTGTTATATTTTGGCTTTTTTTTCCCCCTTGTTCTTGCTCACCTGCACACACGCTGCCTCATCTTCAGNTGGAAGAAGCTGAGTGTATCACGAAGAACAGAAAGCACCCAGGGTCCACATGCTGTTCTCAAGAGTCTCGTGAGGAGACTCCTGGGAGAGAAGAAGCCCGTACTGATCCACCTGATGGCCAACAAGACCCAGAGAGTGAAAAACACAAAGAGAAAACTTTGGGTATGTTCTCTTCAGCATTTTGATTTTTAAATGGCTTCAGTATTTTCATAAAATAGCTATACATTTGCTCTTTGTCTCAAGCTTACTCTGTAGCCAAAACTTGTCATCTGTAACAGGACATTTTGAGAAAATGTGCACTTCTGCTTGGGAAAAGACAGTTCTTAATGCCTGTGTAAGAATCCTTCAGCTGGTAATGCTATTTTTACAGGAACTTTAACAACAATAATGATGTGGTAATTACTAATCAGCTTTTTAAACTTTCTGGTTGTTGGATTAGCTTTTAAATGTGGGATTGCGGTGTTCAATGCTACCAAAGCACTGTTGATATTTAAATTCCAAAGGCCTATTAAAAACACGTGTGTGGATATCCCTTATTGGCAAAGCTTAACCTTTTAAATTTCACTCCTTTAGATTTTTCCTTTTATCTATGGTATTATAAACTACAAAAAATTTTTTTTGTGGTGTGAAGATTAAAGTAACTTTTGCTATTTAAGTTGTGTAAGGCAAGGCAAATTTATTCTTA
>VYZX01028064.1:0-119455 GCA_013401335.1 Brachypteracias leptosomus | reverse complement strand
CAAGGCTCTTCTGCAAATGGCTGAAGAGGTAATTATCTTACAAGCAGCAGTATGGCTAAACTAGAGTCTGTCCTAGAGAATTTCATACAGGCTTTCAGTTTTGGAAAATGGGATATAATACATGGCAGCCTCTTCTTGGATTGTCTGCCTTATGTTTTCTGCTGTGTAAATGTACCCTTCTCCTCAGACATGAAAAATAAAAAGCTGCTATATAAATCTAAACTCATGACACGAAATTCAGCCTCAGCTTTCCTTGCTTACTCTTTAATTGCTGGGATAACACATATGAAATCATACAAGCAGAATGAATTGACTGCATCTTAATAGGCTGAGCAAAGTTCAATCAGTGCTGCAATAGAAATCTATTTAAGTATACAAGACAGACATGGAGGAAATAACTGATCCCATGCATGTGGGTTCTTTCATGCATTGTTGTTGCTTTTGAGGTCGTGAGGTGCCATTACTTAAGTGCAGTCCAGCAAGAGAGGAGCTAAACCAGTTTTTGCATGGGCCATAGGCTACAGCTCTGCCTACACTGTCTAATGTCTAGTTTAAGTACATTAGGTATGATCTTGCTAAACCATGCTAGGTCATAGAGGTTCTGCTGTAGCACTGCTTATCTTTCTCTTTTTTTAAGGAGCTAGTTAGAAGAGCCATGAATATGGTACCTTCTGACCTGGATTCTGCTGCTGAATTGTAATTTTCCACTTCTGTGCCCTTCTGCTCCCTGTAGTTACTATTATTTTGGTTGTAATTGGCTGCTTTATGAGACTTCATATCGGGATCCTCACTGATATTCAGCTCTCACTTAAAATTAGCATTATGTAGTGTTATAATTCTCATCACTTCTTTCTAAAAGTGTCTGTTGCCACTCTAGCTTAGACCATCTGAAGTGTAGTGGTCAAGTACCATAAGGAAACTTGCTCTAATGTAACTGGAATTTGAGCTACATTAATTGAGGCTTAATATTCAGGTTTAAGTAGTGGTAAGCCTTTTCCTTAATTTAAGGGGGGAAAAAAGAGTTCTACAACAGCTTTTATTTTCTTTTGTCCTTCAGAAAACAGTAAGAGATAAAGAATACAAGGGCTTTCAAATAAAACTGGAGCGTTTGGAGAAGCTGTGCAGGGCTCTTCAGACAGAAAGGAACGAGCTGAATGAGAAGGTGGAAGTCCTTAAGGAGCAGGTTTCTCTCAGAGAAGCAGATGTGGATCTAGCTGTGCAGGTGTTGCAGTCTTGCACACTCAATTCCCATGACGAGCTGGGAACTGACACAGAACCAGGAATCCAACCCAATGTGGAATCACGTGTGGCAAATAGCTCTGAAAAGACTGTTTCAACAAGTCCTGTTCCTGGCACTGAATCTGTAGACTAAAATGAAGTGTAAACACTGTATTGAGAGATATATTTTGTGTATAACTTTCTCTGTTGGTGGTAACTATTTGGTTTTGTGGTGAAAATTTTCTTACTTTTTCTACCATATCTGTATTTTCTTAGAACTACTGGACTTATGTGGTACAGGAAGCTGCATAGCAGCTTTAAATAGCTTAAACTATAAATTTTCCACAACTGTGTTGCACATCTGCCTCATTTTTTAAAAGAAAATATTTTTCCATAAAAGGATGCATGTGCGTTTCCTCCCTACAACACAAATCACTGTCGTGAAAGACCGTGTACAGATATTACATCATTCCGGGGAAAATAGTGACAGCAGGTCACTTTTTTGGTTTAAAGAACAGCGTTCTGGTTTTGTGCATTGATTTGCCACTCAGTATACTAAAGATTACCAGTTTTCCAGTAAGTTTATCTACGTAAGGATGTCTAATGGCCAGTAAAAAATGTCAGTTTTTCCCTCTTGTTTTCATATATATGAATGAAAAAGTAAAGGTCCAGAATATAGTAAAAGATGCTTAAAGGGTTTTATGTACTTTGTGATATGAAAAAACAGCTTTGAAATACATTCATTTGCAGCTGGTGAAACAGGGTGTACAACTTTTTGCAGACTTCTCAGGGTTGTGTTGTAAAGGCTAGTTTGCCCTACTTGCCCTACCTGTGAGCATGTTAAATATAAATGCGTGAGATAACGTACAGCAATGTTACCAAGTGGAATTTTGCAGTTGTGTAGCCTGTCACACAGGTGTTGGTCACGTTCTTCCCTCTTAGCTGCAGTGTGTCCATCGCATGGTTACCCTGGCTAAAGAAATCCATTACTGTCTAGACAAATCTCTGGATTATCTGAAGGGCTGGAAAATAAACATTTAGTGCTGGAGGTGTGGAAGAGACAGGTCTGTGGCATACAGGCTTTCTCTGGTAGCCCTGTATGCACTGTATTTAAGTGTTAGTTAAGCATAGACTGGTTATAATTGAACATGTAAGTTCAAATACTTTTCCTGAAATACAGCATGGAATTTCTTGCATGCTGAACCTCAAAGCTGTACCAGTTGGCAGAGTGCCTTCCCAGTTAAGTTACCTGGTAAAGATGATACTTCACATTTTTACACAAACATACCACAAGCAGAGCTCCCTTGTTAACCTTAAATCATATGTAGTCTTTTCCTAGAAAATGTGATATCCACATTTTGACTTCTTTTCCTGAAAGAAACTAGGACCAATGTTTATGTTTTGGCAAGCCAATGTGTGAAATAACTACAAGCTACCCTTAACTTTAGTTCCCCTGTATTTACTTTCTAGTTTTGGTTGCTGTCATTTTAAGAAATACCAACGTGCGTAGCCTTTTCTGGTACTTAAAGTTCTTTGCACTTGCTTGGGAGGGGATTTCTGAATCAAGCACCTCTCTCAATGAGCTTCGCACCCTTATTGCCCTTGACAGTTTAGTGGCTAAATTACTTGAATGTTCAGGCTGCACTGAGCTCCTGATCCTTTTCCTGTAGTAATTGTACATTGAAATAATGTAGCTGTCTCTGAAAGAGAGTAAGGTTGTGTAAGGCCTAATAAATGTCTTTTCGCTCATACCATGAGAGGAACTGTGCAAAACTGACATTTCTTAGATGGTGGAGCAGATGGGAAGCTGGCCATCTTCCTCCTAGGTTGGTGTGCGTTTTGTGTTTGTGGTCCAAGCAGAATGCAGGAATGAAAAGAAGGTAGCAATGAGCAGTCAGTCAAGTTAGACTCAGAGCTTTGAAATGTTAATTGTGCTAACCATACGGCATAAAAAATACTGGAAAGAAATATTTCAGACGTACTTTTCAAAGGACTTGCTTTATAGAATCGAACTGTTCAAAAAATAGCTGTTGCGAGAACTGGTTTTCAGCTAACACTAAGCATGAAGTAATTTTCCTGAGGAAAAGTGAAAAACTTTCTACCTGATGCATCATACCCTTGGCAAGGTAGGACATGCAGTTTCCTATTTTTACAATTTCTTATTTGGACATTTGTATCATTAACAATTCTTTCTCTAGTGTTTGTTCTATATGGAGGCAAGAGTGAACTTTTGGATCCTGCTGCAAGACTATTTTAAAGGGCTTTTGGAGGCATGACAGATGTATAGAACAGCAATACAAATATATTTGTTACTGACTTAATGTGTAAATGAAGCAGAATGCCCTGAGTGATGAAAGGCTTTTAAAATGGGGATATCTCTTCTCTTTCCTACCCTTGACATACACGTATCATATCAACTTATCTGGCCAAGGTGAGCTATACTTTGCTTCCTGAAACCAGTTAATACAGTTTCATGCATTGCTTAAAGAGTGTTCTTTTAAAAATAAATTAATACCAATTCATATAAGGGATAAGCTCGGCACTCTATAACTGACCTGTCACACAGCAGGCTCTCGCACTGCCAGTCTGCAGCCCAGTCGGCTCCAGGAGGGTTTTTAAGTAAACTTGTATTCATACCTTTCTCCCACTACCACAAACTGCTTAACCTGGGCTGTAAGCTGATGTAGCCTGATGTAAATATGTCTAGTTGTCAAAACTCTGGGGCCTGATTGACAGTTCCACCATGATTGAGCTGCAAAAAGCTAAATTGTATGTGATCCAAGACCCAAATATGTGTACGTGTACACGAGTGAGTTAGGGCTGTATCTCTTAATATTTTGTCCTTCCTTTCATTACACCTGGTTACGTTACAGTTCAATTCTCAGGTGTTGCAGAAAATCTACCTCTTTGGACTGTAGATGGAAATAACTGTGAAAAAAGTGATGCAGAAATCTAGTTTGTGCTAAACACACTGCTTTATTTTTACAACCCACGTCTGCTTTCATGAGGAAAAATGATAAATGAACAGGCAGTCTTTGTTTTGCTTTTCAAAAACATTTTGTAGAGATTTTTCACTAATGTGAATCTGAGATTTTATCTACTCGATTCTGTATAGATAAGTAAATAAGTATGCTTAATATATTGGACTCTGAGTTTTTCTTTAACACCATATTCATGTCTTCTAACTGAATCTACTGAACCCATTGTATTTGTTTGAAAACTCAAGAATGAAAATTAAAAGATGTGAAACTTGAGTTGAAGCGTATTGTTGAAGTGAAACACCCGCAGAGCGGTGCTGGTACAAGGTTGTGTCCGTGACTTGCATGTGACTGGTGCTCGCCAGAACAAGCTGCACAGGCAGGGTTTGGAGAGCAAAGGCTCACCCCACAGGCTTCAGTTTGGTGGAGGGCAGGTCATACCAGGGAGGACAGGAGCTCTGGCTGAACCTGTGGCTGCTGCTCTGAATAATTTACCTACCATAGTTCAGTTGGTGCAGTGTGAGAAAGAGGGGAGTTTATCTTAAAAATGAGATTGTCTAGTTCAAGTGCTCCCTATTCTGTCAGATGATGTGGGGTCACTTTTTACCAATGCGCAGTTCCCTCCCAGTTTCCTAAAAATGCTAAGTGTTCTGTTTGTCTATCTGTCCCATTCCCTCCTCTCTTCCCTTTCCCCCGCCCCCTTTTTTTTTGTGCATATTCCCTACCATTTGGCAGTGTCCCTAAACTTGGAGCTGGTTTGAATTCACTTTCCCAGTATGTAAACGTTTTTATAGGTAGTGCATAGAAACGCTTTACAACAATATACAATGATGTGTTCTGTGGCTCTTCTGAAGGTAGTATATTTTTATTTAAATAAAATTCTTCACTTGCTTGAAGATACCCATTTTCTAAAAACAGCTATGTAGGTCATACCCCTGAGCCTTTTCTAGAGCTGTGCCAAGTGTTTTGGAAACCCAAGTACATTGCCTGGTCTCAGTTGCCATCCTTGCTGTACTTGTTTGCTCCTTCAAAGTGTTCCTTCACATCTGAGACTTGGCTCCATAAAAGGAGCTGCCTCTGCCCCTATATAAGCATCTCTACCACTTCTGTCCTTTCTTACNAGGTGTTCCTGCTCCGGCAGGGGGATTGGACTAGATGATCTTTTGAGGTCCCTTCCAATCCCTGACATTCTGTGATTCTGTGTGATCGGTGGTGTATATATTTGTAAATATACCTTCCCTTGTTACCTCTGTATATTTCCCTTCCTCTGATATCCCTTTTGTTACTCCCTGTTAAAAGTTGTGATCTTAATTTTCCAACTTTGTGTGAGGCCTTTCTTCCTCCCCTGGGAGGGAAGAGGGGAGGGGGAAGAGGATTGAAACTAATCTGCTCCGTGGGGGTTGCCCTGAGCCCTGAATGGAGACACTTACAGAGCATACTACTCTTAAGTAGTTCCATGAATCTCCCCAGTCATCCTAAATTCCATATAAAAACTAGTCAGATTTGCAAGCTTTTCCTAGAGAGAAACTTAGTTATACATCACAGTTAGTACCTGAGGAGTTTTGCCTTTTTAATAGGTGCTAAGTCTCTTCTGTTAATGTACACGCACACACCTGTACACATATGTTTGAGCTGTACTTAACTGCTCCTGTGAAGAACAGCTCTGAGGGGAGAATCTATTTCACCATCTGCATTCTGAGCCTGTCAGACTGGCAGCTAGGGCTTCACCTCCCTGACAGGCAGACAAGTGTGTTTGATGTACTTGAAGATACTTGCTTTTTTAGGCCTTTACTGAGTTATTCTTCACAGATGCTTTTTGCTCCTTTCTGAATTTTTTTTACATTTAAATTTCAATTACCTACCTTTTTCCTCTTGTTTAGATATGTCTTTAAAGAAGGATGTATTTTCTTCTAACTCAGTTTCATCTAACTATGCTAGCTTTTATTGATCTTGCTGACTCTGGCACCATTTGAGCCTGAACTTCTAAGTAATTTAAGAATATTGTGCTGCCTATGGAGATTTTAATTTCCTTTTAAACTGTTGTCTTTTAGCTTTAAGGTTGCACATCATCTTGGATTTCTTGCTGAAACAAGGATCTGGGGTGCCCCTGTCTTACAGACTGCGGCAATTGAGCCTTAAGGCAAGCCTTCTGCATAATTCAAGACTATGCCAAGAATACTGCTCCTAAAGCTCTACTTCCAGAAATTAATTTCTTACAGCATCTAAAAATTTAAATACCCTTTTACATCCTGTGATACTTGGTTAAGCTGAGGAGATGAACTCATCTTCAGCCTTAACCTAACTACAGCTATATAATAGATACTCTATACTGATGTAGTTCTCTGTCACTTCCACCAAATTTGTCCTGATGTTAGGAGTCAGAATAACTATCTCAGTTCTGCCAAGTCCAATAGACATTACTGGTATTTAATCCATGTAATTTGTTGGGGTGGTTTGGTTTGGGTTTTTTTCCTGACTACCAGTATTTATATAAAACCATTTGATCATGGTCATGTTGACTTTTTTATAAATCCTAATCCTCAAAGCTTCTGCTGGTTCCTGCCAGAAGGTTACTGACTCTTCTCCTAACCCTTTTCTCCGGGATATGGTTTTTATGTAGGCTTTATGTTTAAAGCAAAGAATCATTGCCTTTTAAAAGAGGAAGAGTAGTTACACAACTCTCCAACACCAGGTGACTCTTCTTTATGTGTGTTTGGCCATGCCTGAACTGGGGGAAGCTCTGGAATTCACAGGTTTGAAAGCAACAGGACAGAAGCTGATAGAATGAAGAAGAACCTTCCACGTTGGATTTTCTAGTGGCTGGAAAGGAGTTGGTGATGCAAACCATCATGTTCTTAGAGAAGAAAACAGTGGGAACAAAATTTGTGATGTTCACTTCTGAAGTGGTCCATGAGATAGCATGGTTGAAGACTTTATCTGGAAACATGGGTCTGTTGAAATAAATAATCAGGTTTAAGATGTAGTTTATAGTTCCACTGACATTCATATTGTATTTCAGTACAAACATAAAAGAATTTAGATTTCTTTGGCATAGGCTGAAAACCTTAGAGAAGGTACCTTTTACACTGAAAATTGCAGCAAATATGTAGGTGTTGAGAACAAATGAGGAAGTCATGCTAAACTGGCAATTTTTCACTTTATATTACCTTCTGTAGTTCTTGTTATGCCTGCACTTCTGGAAACAGCCAATACAAAAAAAGTAGGTCTCAAAACTGCAGTTCCCTTGAAAATAAAGGCCAGTGGATGGAAACCTTGCTGGTTTCTCCTCTCCCCAGCAGGAACAAACCTGTTGGGATAACTTCTAAGTATGCTCCATAAGTACTGTGCAAGTACACCTAAAGTAACTGTTGTTTAATGTAATAAATACCTTGTAGCCCTTGTTTCTTAAACTTCAAATTCTGTTTACTACTAACACCAGTACATAAGCAGTATCTATTTCCTATGGAGGTCACCAGTTTTTGAAATCAAAATATTATGGCACTGAGACAAGTAGGCTTAAATATGATGGCCTTCCACTGTTTCACATACATTCTACTCAGGCAATAAAAAATGTATTTTAAAAAAATTACTTGTGGATTAAAAACCAGCAGCACATTCTTGTTCAGTAACAAAGGTTTAAGTCAACAAAATGGAGGTTAACTCTCTGATTAAACACAGGCCCTGTGCCCTGGCTGTATGACCAAGCTGTCCTGGAGCTACCTCCATGAGCCTTGTGCAAGGTTGCTGCTACTGAAGGAGGCTCTGCATCTTTACACACACACATATTTTGAAAGACAATTGGGACTTGGAGGGGAAAAGAAAGCCATACAGAGGTGGTATTTGCTGCAGCACTTTGAATTACAAGTATATGAGAGTATAATGAAATTATACTCTCATTTTGTTCCACAAAAACTTATTCCATCCTGCTGCCTTTCAGCTGTACAAGAGTGGGTAGAATCCCCATGAACCAACTCTTCAGTGCTCTACAGGGAAGCAGCAGGGCACTGTGGGACGTTGAAGGTATTCACCAGGAAAAAACAAGAGAGCTCCAGCTTGGAGCTCTTGGCATTTCAGTAAAGGAAATCAGGAATGCTCGTAACCTCTTATTTTTATTTTATAAGGTAGATGGGTCTGTAGAGCATTGTATTTGCACTAAAATTTCTCTTGGCCATATGCTGCTAATCAGGCAGGTATGCTTTGGCAATCACTTAATTTTATCCAGTTAACTGAGATGCAAAACAGGGTTGTTAAAAAACCCACTGTGGCTTTAGGGGATTTTTTGGAACAGCTTGTTCTGGAGATCATCTCTAAGCATGTGGAGGAAAAGAAGGTTATCAGGAGTAGTCAACATGGATTCACCAAGGGGAACCCATGCTTAACTAATCTGATTGATAGCCTTTTATGATGACACAACTAGATGGATTGATGGAGAGCAGTGGATGTTGTCTGCCTTGACTTCAGCAAGGCTTTTGATACTGTCTCACAACATTCTCATAGGGAAAGCTCAGGAAGTGTGGGTTAGATGAGTGGATGGTGAGATGGATTAAGAACTGGCTAAACAATAGAGCTCAGAGGGTTGTGATCAGTGGCACAGAGGCCAGCTGGAGGCCTGTAGCTAGTGGTGTTCCCCAAGGGTCAGTGCTGGGTCCAGTCTTGTTCAGCATCTTCATTAATGACCTGGATGAAGTGACAGAGTGTACCCTCAGCCAGTGTGACCTGGACAGGCTGGAGAGCTGGGCGGAGGGCGGTTCAACAAGGGCAAGTGTAGGCACCGGAAGAGGCATAACTCCATGCACCAGTACAGGTTAGAGGTTGACCTGCTGGAAAGCAGCTCTGCAGAAAAAGATCTGGGAGTCCTGGTGGACATTAAGTTAACCATGAGGCAGCAGTGTGCTCCTGTGGCCAAGAAGGCCCATTGCATCCTTGAGTTGAGTGACTAGCAGGTGAACAGAGCTTCTCCTCCCCCTCTATTCTGCCCTGGTGAGGCCACATCAGGAGCACTGTGTCCATTTCTGGGCTTCCCAGTTCAAGAGGGACAGGGAAATACTCAAGAGAGTCCAATGGAGGGCTACAAGGATGATTAAGGGAGTGGAACATTTCTTATGAGGAAAGGCTGAGAGACCTGGGGTTGTTTAGCCTGGAGAAAGGGCATAAAATTGTACACAGGAAGTTCCACTTCAACATGAGGAGAAACTTCTTTACCATGAGGTGACAGAGCACTGGAACAGGCTGCTCAGAGAGGTTGTGGTTTTCCAGTAACAGTCAAGCCACTGATCTCTTCAATTCCTACTTTAAAGACTGCCCATGTCAGAATGAATGTCAAAAGGAAGTATGAAAACCAGTCTGAGTTCAGTATATTTAATACTTCTCATTTGCTGTCACTTGCAAAACAAATTAGCATTCAGAGCAGCCAGTTCCCCTTAGATACCACTGTGGAGCCCTTCCCGTGACGCAAGGAAGAGAGAACTCCTGGCCCGCTTACACATACCAAGACTGTGTCAGAAGATGTTGACCCTTTTAGCTGAATGACCATTAGCCAAACAGTGAACACGAGTTACCTACCTTGCTCTACAGCTTCATTGCCATTTCCTCAGCACCAGCACAAGGATAGTCTGCTGTAGACAATGACCAGAAGGTGGAAGGAAGCTGGTTCTTTCACTAACACAAAGTGGGGACCTCCTTCCTGTGGAACAAAATGCTGAACCACAGATGTCCATAGTCAAGTTCCAGCTAACAACTGCCACCTCTACTCTGGAAAGAGCAAGCTTCGACTGAATGTTCATCAGTACCATGGTACTAGTACCTAGTTGTCTCAAGACAATGACTTGGCTCCCTCTTCAAAACCACCTTTTCTTCATTCCCACCCCACTCAAAGTACCAACACTTTTAAGAATGGGATGTAACATTCGCCACATCAGCCTTCAAGCAACAGCCACCATGGAAGCCACCCTTCTTCTGTCAGACCCAGCCCAGATGTCTTAAAACACACAGCCTGAGCCCAGTAGCCTACTGACTTGTTAAAATTCAAGTAAAGACAAGGGCAAGATATGCCTGAGTGAAGTAATGTTTTCAGCATCAAAACCTCACATTTTCAGTATCAGTCACCAAAGCCCTCTTATTTTTTTTCAGCTTCAGCAAAAAGATCAGGACAACCAACAGTTCATTTAATTAAGGTTCCTCTTAAGTAACTAAAAGCTTTAAATTATACTCAAGTCAGACACCAACTGAGATCTGACTGACAGCTCCCAAGGTGATCCATAACTTGTCCGTAGAACCATGATAAACATGGAGATATTTTACTTTTACATGATCCAAATTATGCAGCTTTTCAGTCAGCCAGAGGTTTAGAAGCAATCTGTGTGTCTGTCCTGTACTTGTTCAGTTATTAAATGTACTTTAGACACTTGTGTGATTGCCTCACATTTTAATAAAAAAAACAAACCAAGAGCAACAGGAGGGCTTTAACTAAACACAGGCAATACCAACGCATGGAGACTGCACTGCCACCTTAGCACTTAAGACAAGAAAAGGTTAGAGGACAGCACTTTCACCACCACTCCAGAAAAACAAACCTGCCTAAAACCAAAAAACCGCACACTTGACTCTGCTCAAGATTTATACCTGGACTTCACAGGAGCCTGACTGGTCATCCTCTACTACAACCTCCTTCTACATCCATTCAGTTAGTGAAGGATCCAAGTCACCTATTCCACATTTTTAGCATCAAGACAATTTTCATCTCCCCAGACCTTCAACTGTGGGGCAAGTTGTGAATTAAGAACTACGTATCTTTATGACCATATAGAAATTCAATTATATACAGGCAAGAAGCCATTCGCCTTACATCAAGGGACATTAAACACACAAAATATTGTATTTAATAAATTTTATTTATGCAAAGCCAATCCAAAAGTGTTGTGTAAAAGTGAAAAGCTCTTTTTACATATTAATAAAAACTTTTTTTTTTCTGTATGCACTTTGTGTTGGAAGAGTGAGGATTTGACTGTTTTATTTACAAGAGCCCAGTAAGTTTAAAAATAGACATAAGTATGAAGTCATTTTTATTTTCCCTAAAAGCTAATTGCTGTACAGTATACAATAGCTTAAAGCACCCAAATAACCAAGAGTATCCCATGAGAACTTGACTATACAAGCTTTTTGTGCCCAATATATTCTTTTTTGGATGTAATGCTTCTGCCCAGTGCTTGGTATTTTTTTGTTTTGGTATTTTTATGTGTTTTTTTTAACATATACAGTAGTCAAATTATATTACTATGTCACACCCAGTATTTCCTTAAGGAAGGAAAGTTATGTTCCTTGACCTTCCAGTTCAGCTGCTGCTATATCTGGTTCTTCATCATTATAAATGTTTTCTGCCTAAAGACACAAAATATTACATTACAAGTGGTAGGCACAATTGTTTTTAAACAATATTCTACACCTTATACAGAAAAAATTTGCTAATATCAAGAAGGTACAGACATCATCCCCTCCTTAAAGGGACCCTCTCCCTGACTTTTCTTAAAGGGCAGCCAAATTTAGGAATGTGCAGGCAGTGGCTAAGGCTTCAACAGCTGTCTTCTCACATTGTTTTTTCAGCAGCATAAGCACTAGCCATTTAACCATGATCATTTCAGTTGGACTTACTTCAACCTCAGTCTAAACACACAACACAAGTTAAAGAACAGTTATTAAAAGCCAAAAGCCTGATCTGTGATGCACATTTAAGTCTGTTACTTTTTTTTTAACTTAAACTTTTCCCAAGTGACTTTATTCATTTATAACTGATTATCCTACATTATAGGAATTTGGTATCAACTAACTGGAGAGTTAAAAGGCACCTTGCTTCTCAGTCAACATGCAGGGGGGAGAAGACAATGTCTTGCCTGGTATTGGATCTAAGTTCACAACTAACATGTTTATTCTTTATGTTAACTAGTACCTCAGACTTGGAGTCAAGAATTAGGTAGGAGTTGCGTTTATTCAGGTTGTTTTAACCTGTTTTCTTTTGAAAGTCTTACTCTCCAATCAGGGTAAGAAGGACAGGGGATAGACTACTTTTGACTCATTGAAAGCACGAGCTGCCCTAAGAGGAACAAGCCATTTCAGTTTCATTTATGCAACAAGCCTCAGAGCAACTCAAGAGCTGTTGTGACACTCACCATTTGCCATATCTGCATTATGTTGTCCTCCGACACAGAACAGATTACCCAGGGCTCATTAGGATTCCAACTGAAGTCTGAAATTTTGGCAGTGTGTCCTCCATGAATAAACTGTGAAAAACAGCACACAAGCTTCAGTAAGCCATTTCATCTCTGGAGAGAAATCTGTTAAAACCCAAGATTCAGAAGTTAGTTATATAGACATAAAGAAGGTGTCTGTGAAACCACACATTCCATTCAGTGCTTATGATACGGCTGCAATTGCCAAGACAGCATTTAAGATGACAGT
Source organism: Brachypteracias leptosomus (assembly GCA_013401335.1). Lineage (NCBI taxonomy): Eukaryota > Metazoa > Chordata > Aves > Coraciiformes > Brachypteraciidae > Brachypteracias > Brachypteracias leptosomus. Next base: position 106,808 of record VYZX01028064.1, on the reverse strand, counting down.
TCTACTATTATAGCAACAAGGGACTGACATCCTCAAAATGGTGCTACCTCATGCTGTGAAATCCAACCCTATTTTACATACATCACCCCATCTAATTATATGAGCACTTACACAGTTATACAGGAAATGGGGACTCAAACTATAAGCATTTTTAATTGTTTATTTCCTGAGAAAACAAAACATAGGCCTTTGTGCTTTCTATATCAGTAAGGTTAGCTATATGGGACCTAACTGATTTAATGCAAGATAAATAATTTGAGGTCTTGGCTTTACATGTGTTCAGTTATAGAAGAGTACTGAAAAGCACATGGCCAAACTGTAAATATGTCCAACTAAATGATGTCCAGGAGAGCTTTAGCAAAAATCACTACCTTCAGAATTGAAGTGAGGAAGCCTATTGCAAGTTACAGCTATAGACTGAGAACTGCAGAGGGGAAAAGATTTAAGAACTACTGCAGTTTTAGTAGCACAGTCATAAGGCATCACACTGTAATACAGCACATCAGCAGACTGAAACCTGAACAAAAGCATACCAGCAGTTCAGGAGGCCCATCTTCTGCGTCCTCTGCAGACTGCTCTTCTCCAATTTTACTGTAAGAATGTAGTTTATACTTTTTATTAATAATGAAAATTGCACCCTGTATCAGCTTAACAGTTCCCAGCCTTTTTTTCCCAGTATTTGCTTTTGCTATCGGTTTTTCTTACTGTCAAGTAACTGTAAGCCTCAGATATAAAACATCAACTGTTTGGCATTATCATTACTGAAGCAGAAACTAACTCACAGAGGCAGAAACCACTTATTACTAAAGACAACAGACAGCAATTCTATCATCAAGAAATCCTCACAGAGAAGCAACATTAGAACATTCCACACCTACTGTGCTGCTTCTACCGTATACCCAAAAGACCAGGTCTGAGTTAAGCAAGGAATGCTGGATAGAGAACAGCACAAACCAACTCTACCAAATAAAGTAGGTCTGCAGCCTTTTTCTTTTACTCTCTGTTCATACACACTAAAAGGAAGGAAAGGAAATGCTCTTCACCTCAGATCCCACACATTAAGCCGACGATCAGTGCCGCTTGAAGCAAGAATTGTTTCATTATGAGGAGACCAGTGAACCTATGGAAAGAAAATAACTTGAGTGGAGCAGTTACCAATTTCTAGAGCATATCCTGAACAACCACCACCAGCAGCTAGCCATTTATTTCCAACTAGACTCGATACATGTTTCTTCCAGCAAAAAGGATGTCCTACAGCTCAAATAGAGTGCTCTGGTCTTAAAATCTCTTAGATTGAACAGCCAACATTATTTAACTGTTACAGATTTAATTGTCTAAAATTCACTGTAACTTGCACCTAGTAAATAGGCAGAGTTCACAATATCAGACTTGAACCCAAGTCCTCTCCATAGCAGAACATTTTAGAGAAACCTTCTACGTGCACTGAGGGTAGCTGCAAGCTCTCACTGTTTTTAGCAGTAAGCTGTGGACTACTTGCTTCAGAGTCAAGTAGGGAAAGACAGAAAGAAACTATGTGGTACTGTATTTGCTGAACCAGAATTGACTATTTCACATTTAACAGACTTCTATTTATTGTGGTCAGTCACTGTAGGAAAACTGACATGTTCTCGTCCTAGTCAGTCCTCTTACAGATTTTGTTACAGGTACTAAGAAAAGTTTACCCACCTGAAAAATTTCATCTTTATGAGACTCAAAAGAATGGAGTTTCAATTTTAAGTTTCGAAGATCCCATAGAGCCACTGTCTGGGAGAAGTAACAAGAAAGCATTTTTACCATAATGGCTATAGAACTGTCATGTAAAGTACTTATACAGCATGCACAAGTAAATACCTTGTCAGCAGAACCAGTTGCTAGAATGAACTCACTATAAGGGTTGAAGGACAGACAGTTGACCTCGGCTGTATGAGCATCAACAGAATGACTTGGCTTGGATGTGGTATTAGATCTTGTGTCCCAACTGTTGCAATTTGGAAGACAGTGAGGGGCAGGGAGGACAGAGCAAGAGTGAACAAAAATTTTCACAGGAGGTGGGGTTTTTTTGATATGCTACACATTAGTTTAAGAGACTACATTATTACTAAACCTAAGTCTGCAGCTACAGCTTTTATTCAAAAACCTGTCAGGATTTTGTGTCTGTTGTATATGACCACTCTGCAGAAGGAAGTGATACACCAATTAGTTACATTTTATTTTCAAGTTACGTGAACACATTAAATGACATGCAGATTTCTGTGATTCTGCAGCATTACTGTAGTTGGTTGCACTAGAGAACCACATTAGACCATTCCATAATTCAGATTTCTTTTTTATCTAAGTGCTCTGGGCTAGTACGCACACAGGCAGCACTACCCAGAAACCGTTTGACTCCAACTTACATCATAAGCTTCTGATCATCAGCCACAGATCCAAACAGAGATTCATGGAGCAGATGCCATGCCACATCTTCTACTACTGCAGAGTGTCCAGTAAAAACTGCTTTCGCATCAACAATTTTGCCTTCTTTTGGCCCAGCACTTATATCCCATAAACACACGGTCTGTAAACAAGAGTCATGTTCTATTGCTATGCAGAATTTAACAGTGTTATCTTAAAAAAAACCCAAACAAAATAAACCATCACAAAAACAACCACCCAACCCCTGCCCCTACACATTGTACATATAAACAGAGATGACACTCCTGCTTTTTGAAAAGGAACGCTTAATACTCCGTAAATTAGAAGTCAGTTATCAGTTTTCTGATTATTTATAAGGTCACAAAAGCAATTTGCAAAAAGCACCCCTACTTCAGTAGCTTGTATTTCACTTTTAAAGCTCACACAGAAATTTGCCAGCTATTAGTCTAACTGATCTTTGAGGGTTTTACTAACTTATGGTCTCAGATCCCAGACAGTTTAAAGGGCTGTTATACAATTTCTTCCAGCAGACAACTATAAAGATAACTTATTCTTACTGCACTGAGAATGTTACAAAGAACTGGTTGTTGATTACAGCCTGAAGTCAAATGACAGCTTTAGAAATATAATTACAATGTGAGAGCTTCCCCACATAACTACATACAGCTGCACTAAACCAGTTTTTCTCTAATTACCTATCACCACATAAATTAGTGGTGGGGTGGGTGGTTTGTTGGTTGTCTTTTTTAAAGAGGGAAGAAGAGGTGGTTTTTACATGATCATCTGATGCACTGAGAAGATGTCCACTCAAATTTGAGTTCCATGACAGACCATAGCCTTCTTTCTGGTGCCCTCTTAATCTAAGGTCAGGATTACACTCTCCACTTGGGTCTGAAAGAGAGGAAATTCTTTCCATTTAGCTTCACTTTGCACATCAAGCTGTAAGAGCATCATTATCACCTCAGAGCTTTGTTTCCGTTGCAATAATGGTATTTCATACATCAGGCTCATGAGAGAAAGCTGCTTCTCTAGAGATTTGTTTATGATATTGAGCATAAATAGGTAAAGTCATTGAAGATATGGGCCTTCCTATTCGGATTTCAGAGCCCATCACCTCTTTTCCTAATTGCAGTTAAACACAAGTTTAGTCTTCAACTACAAGAGGCATTTTGCTTAACTTCAAAGAATCTGACCCACCTGGTTTTGAAGGATGTTTAGTGTAGTCAAATACCAACACATCAGCAGATGGTGTTTTTGTAGCAATGATACAGGGATTCTGTGGCATGTAACGGGCACGGTTTACTTCACCTTCATGGTTAATTTTAATCTCCGTTTCAATTTTACCAGTCACAGATCCAAAGCCTCCGAACTCTGCATTCATCAGAAAAAGGTCAGCTTATCCCATCAACTATTTTGAATGGGTTAAACAGAATTTCATGCATCTCTTCCACTCCAAGAAGCAGTGGTGAGCATCTTACCATAATACACTAAAGATTATGAAAGACTAGCACCACGTGGCACAACAGTATTAACACTAGATATTTTCAATCCTCTAGGACAGAAACTAAAGCTCTGAAAGAATCTGCATTTGAGGCAGATGGATATAGGTTTTCACCACAACTGACAGAGCCAGGAGAAACGGCAGTAGGGACTGTATATTATAATGTTATCTAAACTGTTCCAAAATAAGAAGCTCTCTCTTTTCAGTCACTATTAATGATCTAGAATTCTTGTGAACTGGTAAGTATTCCAGCTTTAGCATTTAATAGAAAGTTAGAATACCAGTAGATAAGACACTTATGAATGCTACTGCTAAAACATAATCTTAAGAATGCATGCACTGCCCACCTCCTTTTTCACTGTCACATTGAGAAACATCAAACTGATCATCATTGGGAATCTGGACTCTTGCAACAACCAGGTGGTTCTGTTCATCAGACGTGTGTGTTCCCAAAACCAGCCAGTGCAGAGCATAATCCTTTCCTTCTGGCCTGTTTAGAATAATAAATGCATGGAATAAAATCAAGTACTCAGTTCCGTATGCTGACAGCTAGTATCAACAGCATTCAAGATCCAAAATCCTTCAGGGAGCTAGAAAAGAGAGATTTGCATTAAGAGATCCTTTCCTTTGTTATAAGAAACTTGTGCAGTAAAGTGAACTAGACTCTGAGATAAGCAAGCCTAAGGTACAACCAGCCAGGCTGGTTGACAGTGACAAGTCAGTAGACATTGCCACTACAGCTTGAAAGGGACCACTGTAATTTGCACAGTAGTTAAAGCTGACACTAATACCTATTTCTGTCTTTAATTCCCCTAGCAGTTGCACAATATTGATTTAGAAAACAATCAATAACTTTCTATGAAACACAAACGCTGAGGACAAGCAGCAACCTATTTTAGTTACATCCCTTAGAAGAAGCTTTTACCAGTTATTACTTTATTTCAGAAGCTCATTTTTAAACATTCCACAAATCCTAGCTAACTAGAATCAATTTTCTCTTTTGGTGGTTAAATGCAACATTTAGTAATAAGTAGAAGGTTGGACAGACAGTGCCATTTATCTCTGAAAGGAAAAATTTGAACAGTCAAAAAATCAAGCAAATTCTGTATTATTGAAAGCAGCAAATTAATTACTCTGAACGTAAGCAAGCAGGAATCAATGGGGCAATCATAACCCACCATAGGTATTATTATACCACTTCCAAGGCATCATCATACATTTTGAGGGAGAAAGAAAACTACGGAACAAAACAAAATGCACACAATGCACAAGCACTTACTTGCATCAGGAACAGGTGTCCCATCATGTCAGGTGCCATAGAAAGAGACAGTCCTTGCCTTAAATGGCTTACATATTTTGAGACTGGATAATTGGAAATATCAGGTTTTAAACTGAATATTAAGTCAATCTGCAAAATACGAGGCAAGCAGAAGTGTTCCTCATAAGGGCTCCAACACCCTCACATCCCCATTTCATTTTTTCCATGTCATGACTAGTTATCTCACATCTCTCAATATCTTCCCCAAACATTCTGGTATACAAAATTAAGTGATGACCTAACCACCAAGTATAACATCGCATATGTAAGGCAGAATTTTAAAGAGAAAAGTGACCATCCTGATTATTGCATGAACTTTACACATAAGCTATTTTAAAACCTAGCTGTATCCAGTTTGCAACAACATAAGGGACCCAGCCCTGGTCCATTACCTCAATGTAGCACTGTGACAATTTGAGTTCTGCACGTGAAAAAAATCTATCTCCATCTTCAAAATTCTTCAATAAATTTCTCAGTGAGCCCACAATTTTCAGGAGGAGGTGGAAGAACAGGAAAACCAAAATATGCGAAGGGAACAGTAGGCCAGGGACAGAACTAGGATATGAAGCACCAGGCTTAGAACAATATCCTCTTAAATAAGTCTAGACTCAAAAAAAAAAAAAAAAAAAATCAGAGACAGATACTATAGCTTCTATTGAAGAGTTTACATGAGGAAAAAACAGTCTTGAAGAAAAAGCTAAATTTAGTACATAGATTTCGCTGATTAGAATTAACTATAGAAGAGTGTTAGATCTCTTACAGATCAGTAAGTTGAGAAAGACTTCTTACACCTCACATCATCTTCTGTTAGGCTAAGCCAGGTTTCAGTAAAGTAGCAAGTTGTGACTTTTTTCCCCAAAGCTTCTGTATACCCAAAGGGCTTTTAAAATTATAAGCAAAGTGAAGTGTTATAAGATCAATGAGGAGTCTAACCCAAATTATTATTGCCTTGCATATTTTTTATCCTCAAGTTCTTAGTCGGCATGGTTACAGAGATAGAAAGAGCAGTGTAACAAGCAATTTCACACCACCTCAGCTCTTGCTCTGCAAACTAAGCAAATGAGCAGCTGAGCTCTGTGCCTCTCAGGCACCTTGCAGGCCTCTCTTCCCTTCTCTCACCTGGTCACATCAGGCAACCACTGCACGGTGAGGCTGGGCCACTCCAGAGCGTGTGTCATCACCAAGTCGTACAAGAAGGGGGTGTTTTTCTTCCAGATCTTGTACTCCTCGCTGATAACGCGCTCCTCCACCGTGTCCTCCAGTACTGCGGGAAGGGAAAGAGCTGAACCAGGGCCTCGGTGCCTGCCGCCGCTGAACCGGGGCGCAGAGGTGCTGGGGAAGCGAGGAGGGTGGGGGGAGTCGCCACGGGCCAGGACTATACCAGGGAGGGGGAGAGGTTGAAGACGAGGTTCCGAAGCGCCCTCAGGGGCGGTCGGCGGGAGAACAACCGCAACCGCCCCACCCTGCTACCACTCAGCCGGGAGCCCCTTGGAGAGGAAGCCCGGAGCGTGCCAGCCCCACCTCGCCCCCCGCACTGCCCTTACACCCTCCCGGGCACACACGTCCTCACCCCGCCGGGGAGGGGAGGGGGTGTCTCTTACCTTCCTTGCTCGCCATTTTGGACGCGCGCGTGGGCGCACCGGCGAGGCGAGGCGAGGCGCGGCGCGGGAAGCAACGACTGGCGGCGCAGGGGGGGTGGAGGGACGGGGAAGAGGCGAAGAGGCGGAGGCCGCGAGGAGGGAGCTAGGGCCACTGGTGAAGACACAAGCGCCGCCGCCACTGCCCCGCCGCGCGCGAGCTCTCCGGCTTCCAACCCGCGCCTCGCGCCGCCGCGCATGCGCCAGCAGCCGCCCACAGCGGCGGCCAATGGGAGTGGGCGAAAGACCGGGAAAGGGGTGCGAGGGGCGCGCGTGCAGTGGGGCGGAGTGATTAGGGTGCTCCAATCGGGAGCTGGCGCGCTCTGAGGCCGCACGGGGCGGGGCCGGGCCGCTCTAACGGCAGGGCGCGCGCGGGATTCCCCCCTGGAACCGCTGGAGGAGAGAGAGGCTAAAGTGCTTCCCCGCCTCCCTGCCCCGGGAGCTTCCGGGCTCGGCCCCGGTGGGGCTGGCGCTACGCCCGGGAGCGTTCCTGCGGCGGCCCCGAGAACGGAGCGGAGGAGCCAGGCGACCGTAGGGCTGCAGGAAGGCGGTTCGGGCTGGCCGTGCTGTTGCCGCGAGGTGGGGCTGTAAAGCAGCTCCGCCGAGGGTACCGGAGCGGGAGGCAGCCGAGCGGGCCTCCTGCTGCTTCAGCGCAGTCCAAGGGCGCTACGGAGCATCCTACCCATCCGGCCGAGCAGCTGCCTCACGGCACCTGGAGCCAGCTCTGCTCGTACCGCGGAGGCTCATGTGTGGGGCTCGTTTTAGACGCGTGGGTTTGATGAGCGTGATCTGATCACCGTAATGTCGCTGTTGCTCCAATATCCCACCTTGGGAGGAGGGTGTTGGTGCCGCTGAGGAGCCGCTACACAAGCTGTACAGCACCAGGCACACCACGGCGGGGTTAATAACTGGTTTCTCTGCTTGGATGGTATACCATGGCCACACGGTGCCCCTCCCAGGGCAGGCATGCTTGCCCAGAGAGCACCGGCGCATCCCTCCTTCGGTAATAACACTAAGGATGCCACGAACGTGATGCTGCCTCTGGGAAACACACCTGTCAGCTTTGGAAGATCTGAGTACCAAAATGCTATCCATGGTATCATTTACATTTGTCTTCCTTGCAGAGGGATAAAATAAAAATCCAAAATTCTGGAGGTGTTAAATAAAATCCTCAGGACACTCAGGAATCACAGAATGGTTTGGGTGGGAAGGGACCTTAAAGATCATCTAGTTCCCACCCCCTTACCGTGGGCAGGGACACCTTCTACCATACCAGATTGCTCAAAACCCCCTCCAACCTGGCTTTGAACACTTTCAGTGATGGGGCATCCACACCCCCTCCCAGGCAACCTGTTATGGTGGTACACCACCCTCACAGCAAAGAATATGTCCTAATATCAAATTAAAATCTACCCTCTTTCATAAAGCCAACTCGGGAGTGGGTGAAGAACAAAAACATTCTGGTCCTCCTCTTTGAACTACCTACTTGTTACTGCTGCACTGAGGCAGATCTACCAAATAGGGCATCAGTCATTGCATGTTGGAAGTAGAAATTGGAAAACAATAATAGTTCTATTATTACTTAAGTCAGTCATTAGTTTTCATGATCAGAACCCAGGGTATATTTAGAAAGGAGGGACAGTGCAATCAACAAAAGGGAAATGAGAACAAAGGGTTTTTTCTACAGAAGTGTCCAAAACCCAAATTGCAAGATATCCATTGCCACCAGTCTGAATATACAATAATTTAGCCATTAAAAGAGAGAACAACCCACATCTTTAACATCAGTTAAAAAATTATCTCGGCACGAATGAAGACGAGAGATTAGCCTTGTAGAAATAAGCAGAGGCAGCTACATCCAGGAAACTTTGAGGAACTTGGAGGGGCCGGGGGGAGCTGGGGTGCACAGTGCTGCAGCCGGTGGTGCAGGGCTGCTGTGACACTGGGCAGGCAGCCGTGGGCCATGGGGCAAGCTGGCAGTGCAGGGCACTGCTCAACCCCTTATGTGGGGGCCACAGAGGCTCTCACTGCCACAACGTGTTTCTCTGATTTGTGCTTTGTGGTATGTGGAGGTTTGTGGCTTTGGCGATAAAATAGAAGTTTCTTGGAGATCCAGCAGCTACAAGGTGGCCTGTCTGCATTTGAAACAAACTTAGGTTTAGCAGCAAAGAATGGCAGTTTTCCTCTATTTAGTATGTCTTAACTAATAAAACCTACATTGTATTACAAACTTAGATATTAATCCCACTTTTTTACTAGAAAAATCTAAGTAAAAATGGCTACAGAGGCCACAGCTGAATAGTTACTTTTTTGACAATGATGCTGAAGATAACAGAATGTTGCTTAACTCTCTAGAAGAGATGCATGTTTGAGCTATTTGTTAGTTGCAGTTAGGGCATGGGAGTCACTGAACTGCATTATTGAATCCTCAGTCGCATAATATCAGTCAGTCTTACAAGAGTTTTAAATCCTATTGTCATCTAATAGGGTCAGTGGTACTGTCTGACTACTGTGGTAAGTGACACATCTTCTTTTAAGCAGTCATGTGCAAATCAAATGTCTGGCTTTGCCACCATGCTCACCCAAGCCTTTCTCTTCTCCTCTGTTTCAGCTGTCACTAACCAAAAGATCATCTAATTTAACTGCTTCAACAGTGCTTGCCACAGGTAACAGCCTTAGCCAGGGTAGATCTTTCTGGCAGCTGATAACACTTCCCAGCAGAATATTGAAAATGGAGGTGGTTAGGAAACAGTTTAGATTCTCCCAAATCCCCCTAAAGATTCAAAGGAATGTTTTGCCTCCAAATTACATGGGCTTTCTCACCATGTTGTGACTTAGAGTCTTGAATTCTTGTTTCAGTCTTGCATCAGTCCCTGAGCCTTGAATTCTTCAACTCAGGGAGGTGAATCCTTATCACTGAGGCTCATATGTCTTGAGTCCCAGAAGGGGAGAAAATTAGCTCTGTAGTGGGGCTCACTGTGCTTAGCTAGAGATAGTGGCAGGAGAGTGGAACCTGCAGCCAAATAAGAGCTGGCTTTTAAAAATTTCCTTCTGTGAGGACAGTTTTCATGGGCTGAGCCTTCTGTGGTCTGGACTCTAGTTTTTCAAACATGGAGTCCTGTTATGGAAAATGCTTATGTCTAGGGGAGGCTGGAGAGACAGAGGCTGGTAACAGCCAAAGGTTGTGGCATAGGAATCAGGGAAGAAGGCTAAGGTAGGCAGCCAATTCCTCAAACAGGAAGCCTTCGCTAATGAAACATTGCTTTTTTGGCCAGAGTGTTGAAAACCAGAAATCTTTTGGTGAAGAAGTTAAATCACTATATATTAATCTTCTCCTTAAACCTGCACAGATTGGAATTGAAGCTATGCATGGCTTACTTATTCAAAATGAGAGTCTTGTTAAATTAATTGGAAGCCGCAAAATAATCCACTACATAGGAGAGCACGAGTGAGTGTGTTAACACAGCCACAGAGCCTCGATTGTACACAGTGAGTTACCAGCTTGCCTTTGGCAGCACTTACTGGTTGTTTTGGTATTTGCTGCCAAGTATGTGTCTTCTACTATAAAGTGCTGAGGCCTTCCTAAAATGTTGCAGAGTGAAGACTGAACCTTTCAGAGTCTGTGTGATGTTGCAAAGTGTTGATCCCTTAAACCTCAAATACTGGATAAATGAAATCTCTGTCAGGCTTTCTGGCTTTAAGTGACTTTTGTTAGCTCTCACTGCTGGGTGATTACATGGCCCCTTTAAAGGTCAAGCCTGCCTCAGTATTTGGGTGGGATGCTATTTGTGCCTTTTGCTGTTAACAGCAGTATTTGTTGCCACAGCTTACCTGGAATATGATGGGGAAAATGTGAATTCATTTTGGAAAGCAATAAAGAAAATTGTCCTTCAATGATGTCATGTAGGGCTTGGCTGAACTGTAAGTGAAGAATTGCTCCCTGACTCTCCACAAATTTGTGCAGACTCTGTTTAGGATCTGCAGATTGAGTTGGATTCTAACAGGCTGCCAGGATTAGCATGAGCTTTGGTGAACAAAACCTGTCTCACCTGTATATCAGAATAGTTGGTTAGTGACCAGCACAGTTCTCTTCTCCTAGTTAGCTATTAGACTTGTGCACAGCCACATTTTCTTTTAATTTAAATCCACATACCAAAAATTCTATTATTAAGTGCTTTTCACACATTGAGATTTTTGTGGAAAAGACAATTTATAAACAGTACAGCTATCAAAGAAAGCACATCATCAACTCTTAGGTTGGTTATTTACAATTCATCAGCATGGTTGTATCTGTGACCACACATCTAAAACACATCCTTTTGTTCCCACACTTTGTAAGCAGAGTAATTATCCAAGGCCATTGTTCATCACTTGCAGTATGCGTAAAATGTATGATATATAAGTTTTGAAGTAAAAGAGCGACTTGAATCATAAGCTTTATTTTATTAAGCTATCTTTCTTTCAAGCTAAGAATGAAATACTGCATTTTCATTTCAGTAAAAAAAAAATCTCCTGCATCCTGAATTGTATGTCCTGCATTGTGCTTCAAATCACCAGATATACTTATAAAGAATTATATGCACTTACTAATTTTCAGACATGTATGCTGATTTATTACTCTGCAAAGAATTAGCCAGCTTGCTGATGCTCATGTCTCATACATTATGCAGAGCTGATGGATGTGCATAGCCCAACTCGGCAAGTAGGTGGAGGCATTACTGTGAATGACCATCTCAGTCAGAAAATGGTTTAAAGAAAATCAAGTTTGCATGACAACTCAGAATTGCCCGTTGGAAAAGTAAAGGAGCAGCCTCAGTATGTATTATTCTCTAATATATTTGCTGTCATTGCATAGTCACAGTAGCCTGTTTGGAATAAAGCATTATTTTCATCAAACATGCAGATAAGAAAAGCACACTTCAGTTTAGCCAGTGTAAACATCCATTCAGAATCTCATGAAATGTGACTGTGTTTATTTTCCCTGCTGCTCGTCCAATATTTCTTTGTATTTACCCAGCAATTATTATCTCCCCAGTATAAATTGCACCTAACCAATATCCTGCTGTCACAGAAAATCTTGAGCTGTAGCAGCATAGCAGCGTGTTGGACTTTCTTGTTCTCTGCAACATGCAGTCTGGGATTTGTCTAATGACAGCGTGTCTCTGGCAGTTCACTTCTAAATAAGCTTGGCTGTGTTTTATCCTGATACACAACATACACATGTGCTGCTGCATCATCATGTGCACATGCCAGCTTTCACTTTGCAACAAATAAAGTACATTTGTAGGAGTTCCAGTACTTAGGGGAAGGCAGGACCCACTCAGATTACATCCAACACTGTAGACACATACTCCTCTTGCACCTTCTAGGTGGGATTGTTCCCACTATTGGGATGCTGTAGTGGGAGCTCATGAGCTGCATGTTCTGGATACCCAGCACTGTTGTCACACTTGCAGCTAACCAGTGTAGACTGTATTGAATTTTGTGCTGCAAACGAGAAGTAATCCTATGGCATTCTTGTGCGTTCCTTCAGTATTCAGAAATATGCAGCCTTTTACCTTTGATGTAGAATATGTTTATGTTGGAACATATTAACTAAGCTTGTTCTCATATAGCAAGCCCCCATTTACCCTCCTGAGATAGCATTAACACTGCACAAAGCCCAGATTAAGAAATCCAACCCTGCTGAACACTTTCTTTGTTGCTTGCCATGGACATGGCAGCATTCCTTCAACACCTAGGCTTTCTGGGCTATTTCTATGCTCTGCAGCATTTGCTTGGCATTTTATATGCATTTTTTTAACAAGTCCATATAGAATGACAGGTAAATTATTTGAGACATGTCTATCAAGACTTATATAACTGACTTGGTATGCTTTTATTATTATTAATTTTGCACAGAGTAGTGGAACTGGTGGAATTACTGGAGAACAGAGGAATATGTGAGTATTTTTTAACAGGTCATCTTATGAAACAGTGCTGCAGTATGTGGTGGTTTGCATGCTGTACATTTCCAAGAGGATGTCAGATGTGCTTTTATTATATAGTCTGCTGAGGTTCTGCAGCCTACTGGCCTGGTCAGATTATTGCCCATATGAGGAGTTTGCAGACCTGTAGGGATATTTAAAGAAATGACTGAGAATATTTTGCTTGGCAGAAAATACTTTGTCTTTTTGATAGAAGTAACAGACGTGCAAACTTGTACAACAATCAATCTATTTTTCTAAAAGCAGAAATGCTTAAATGGGTGCCAACAGGGGGATTTTCAATAAAATGTAAGGAGATATCTGACTTCTGAAGCTTCCAGCATTTGGCTCAGTGGAGTTCCTCGTTGCTTCTCCCCCTTTGTGATCTTGGAGGAACTTGGGGAGCAGGAATGGGGTAGCTCCAAGCCTGTGTCTGGGCCACAGGAATCAGAGGAGAGTATAATCCAGAAGCTGCTGGTTTCAGTTATATGGAAAGGAGTTGAGGCAAGCTGCTGCTCTTAATGATGTGCTGAAGCACTGCAAAGCACAGGAAAGTCTAAACCTTCTGTGCCAAAGAAGGTGAAAGGGAGATGTTTATTATAATCCATTTCCTCTTCATCTCCCACTCAAGACCTTAAAAGCTTCTACAAGTATTCAGTGAAGAAAAGTAATCTCTGCTTTTGCCTTCTAATCTTTGGGAATGTCTCTCCCACCTGAGCTGCCTGGTCTTCTTTTTCGGAGACTTCTCTGAGGTCACCATATGGTTTCTTTCTTTGTTCTTCACTCTTACTCTTTTGAGACCTGAAGCAATTAATAATGGCATTATCTTCAAGGTTCTGGATATCTCAGAGGTGAATCCACTAAGACAGGAACTGTGCCAAGCTGTTTTAGCTCACTGATCAGTTTCTGTGGTAATGAAGAATTTTGTCTGTTCTGTTTGATTTACTTAGTCATTATGGCAGAGCACCCTCAGGTGCAGTCTTCAGAAGCTCTAGAGATCTTGAATTTTATATCTTTTCTTTTTTACTGGTGTTTTGAATATGGAGAACCACAGTACTGCACAGCGTGTAGTAGTGGATAGATGTTATGTCAGACAGCTGTACAGCTTTTTGCTTTGGGAGGCAGGGGCTGGAGCCAGATTAACTGTGGATTCACAGTGTGTTAGGGGCATCATTTAAGGGAAGAAGGAACAGGTAGACAGAATATCTACTGAGACCAGGTTGGTGCCTGTGTACATTTCTGTAGTCAGTTCTAAAACTGGTGGGTACTCAAGCCAGTTTTTTAGGAGTATCCAGCAAGTAAACTTTGTTGCTGTTTTGCTAGTTACTCCCAGTGGTGTCTGCAGCTAAATTGGTATAGCCATGTGTTCAGAAACGGGAGAAAAGAAAGATAGTGTCTCTGTCCTGCCAGGTCAAAACTGTACTTGAACATGTTCTGCAATTACCACTCTGTCTTATATTCCCTGTGGGCCAGTTCAAAGTTCATCATACTATTAATGCCATTTTGCAATACGTTTCAGAATATGTTTTTATGAACAGCTTAAGTCAATCTAAGACCAGAACAATGCTAAAAGGAGTAGACCTTGTCTCCCATCTTGCTAGCCACTCTTCTGCCCCTGCCCTTGTGTCAGTGCTAACATTCACGTGTTCAATGGAGTGCTGAATCAAATCCCCAGTCTAGCTGATTTATTTTTTTAGCAGAGTTGGTTTTGGGCTAGATTATCAAGCTGAACATACTCACTGCATGTTTTCCTGGTCTTAAATCTGGCATGAAGGGGAGCATGTGGCCAAGGGCAAGAACAGGGACAGTGCTATTAAGGCTCTGGTTTCAGATTAGTTTGCACCTTCTGAGGTTGCACCACAGGCCGTGCAGGTCAATAGTGTTAGTCCTTCACTGCTTGGCCACTACCATGCCTGGAGTGTTCAGTGCCCTGAACAGCCAGCTCGTAATATTGTCTCTCTGCCATTTCTTTGTCTTCTGCAGATGAGGACGGTGAGAAAGAAAGTGAAAACTCCATTCACATACTTTCATTTGCTGGCACGGGAGGAAAGCTTTAAAATTTCTACTTAATTACTGGTATAAATGGGATATATAACTAGGACTTCAAGTGGGAAACAAACGAGTTAAATATGAGTACAGGAACTCCCAGTATCACGGGACACCACTAAGACCTTATCTGACATGCATTCAAAATATTCTTCAAAGAGGTTTTTTAAAGGAAAAAGGTTTTAACAAAATTGCTGCTTTGCTGAGAGGCAGCACAACTGGATCAAATTAAGTAAAACCTGAATTTTAAAAGCATCTTGTGATTTGAGATACTGCAGAGAACCTCTTTAAAAGGTGTCTGAGACTGAGCATCCGTCAACTGAGGAAATCCCTAATACTAGGGGCTTTAGAAAAATCTAAGCTTTCATATTTGAACCATTTCTCTGTACAGCTGGAAATCTAATGTAAACAGGGCCTAAGCAACTTGGCCAAAGTAATTTAGGGAATCAGAACTGCTGACTGCTAATCCTAGCTCAGGTTTCTAGCCATATGCCCAGAATGCATGGCTTTATTGTCTTCTGTTTTTCCTTTAGTCTCTGCTGTGAGGTACATTGAGAGAACAGTAGAGCACTGACGGCTGTTAATATAACACCTCTGCCCTCTTTCTTAAGAAGGGCCTTTTTTTTTTTTCTGAAGCTCAGGGAGACAAGAACAGACTACATGATAACATATTTCTGTGTGAGAAGTCATTTTTGGCTATCTCTATCATGTTTAAAAACATGGGAAGTTAAGGAGGGTGTGAATAACCTGGGTTTTTTTTTTTGAAGAGTGATGCAGATGCAGTACGTTGGATGCCAACGTTTTGTTATTATTTATGTGTTATCATTACATCTGTGTGCCACAGTCACAGGTCAGCACCTGATTCTGTCAGTGCTCTACAGACACCATAGGAAGATGTCAGTTGTTGACCTGAAGATCTGTCTTACTCTTAGCTTTTGAGAGTAAGACAGTTGGATACAGGAAGATGGGACTGTGCAAGGTGGCAATTTTTGGTGAGCAAATAAGCAGTTCTCATGGTCACAACCTCCCTAGTAGCAGAGATAATACAGAAAGAGAACTTGAAAGACATACAAAGTGGCTTTGTGAATGCTTATGGGAGGCTGTGCTCAGGTGATACAAGCAAGTAGGAGAAAAAAAGACATAGAAAACTTTACAGATAATGCTTTTTTTACAAATTATTTCTCATTTAGGTTACTTCCGAAAAGAGTTGTTCCAGAACTCTGATTGTAAGTATTCTGGGGTTAACATTCACATTTTAGTTTGGACCAGAAGTGAACTTTTGAAGCAAACCTTCCAATTGTCCTCACTTAGTGCACATGTGTTTACACTGCAGACTGGTCACAAAGCACATGAGTTGTATTTTTTTTGAGTGAAACTAAATCAGAAATATGTTCCATCTGCCAATGAGGGGGTCAGATGTACAGAACCTGATGAGAGATAATCTAAAATAGTTTTTTTAAAACTCTTCTAAAATATATTTAGCATTGAGTCAAGGACCTCAAAACCAATTGCTTCACTCTGCAGATCCACTCTTGCATGGTACTACTTGCTAGGGTAGACATAAATTTTCTTGTTTCTATTTTTTTGTCAAAAGAAATACAGCTTTTTGATAGACTTGCAAGTGCTCTTTGATTATATTTCTTAAGTATGCTGATATCCTATCATCTGTAACACCTCAGTGACATTCGCTCAGGTAGTATTATATGCTTTGCTTAGTATTTGCAGGGAAATTGCGCCTATTTCAGGACAAAGATTCATAGTAAGCATCTGGTAAGCTAAAATGGTGTATTAAAGGTAAATCTCAAATGCCTACTCAGCATTTTGGCAGTGGCACATATGGGAAAAAAAACGTTAAAGATGATGAAAGTCAGAAATTCTGTCTCAGGGGATTTTGACTTGAACTCTGAGAATTTTTAAAAATATGTTACAGGTTTTAACAGAACATTTGGAAACATTTTTCCCTCTTTCCCACGTGTGGCCATGGAGTCATTCATCAGTCTCTCCTCCCCATTTACTTGGCTCAGCAGTGGAAATATCTAGAGGCAGCATACTGTTGATCTTGTATGTGTTTTATTAAGGCCTAGCACATTTTCAGATCCTATGGAAGAGTTCAGAAGAGAAATATTCTGGATACATGTGGAACACAAAGAGATGAGGTGGTAGGCAGAAACATGGAAATGTTCCCATCTCCATACATTCAAGGTGAATTTACCACAAGTTGTTAAGGGGTAATGTAGCACGTTCTCACAATCAACCACAGGGAAAAGGGAGACCCCAGAGAGGTGAAACCTGGTTCTTCCCTCAGTATTTACTCTGACTGGTACCCACAGCCTTTCCTGTAGTGCCGTGGCTTAAGGTTTATATATGTATGAGATCATGGTCAGAGAAGGTGGTCACAGAAGAATTCCGGTTTCCTTGGGCCTGAACCCCTACAAGAATTAAGGACAATAAATTTCACCACCTGTCACCACAAATCCCAGGCACATTTATTCAACAAAGCCTTTGTAATATAATACATATAAGTAGGAACATAGGCACTTCATAGCAAGGAAAAAAAAAAGTCATGCTAAAATTAAAACCACAGGACCCTCCTAAGAAGGGATAAAAGCATACTAAATGGTATGTTACAAGCACAGGTCACACTTGTAATTCATTCTTATAAGGACTTCAAAAATGTGCCATGAAGACACACTCTTTTAATAGAATAGAATCCTCAAAATACATTACATTTGAGTGGTATCTTTCTAAGCAATTTAAGCAACAAAATTAAGTCCGTGTAAAGACTTAATTCCAAGTGGGGCAGGACAGCATGTGGCAATATGTCATGATGCCATTTTTTTTCCAACATCAGCTCGCCCCTTCTTTTCTGAGGTAACAGCAGCTTGCAGGAAATCTGAAGAAGTGCCATAGTAATTGCTGTCTCAGAGGAACACAAGCAATCAGCTGCTGCCACTGAAGTCTTGCAGGTGCTGGGCAGTGAGCTGGTTTGGGAGTTGGTGCCATACAGGAAGGCAAAATACTGTTCAGGATTCTCATTTCTTTGTGTTTAGGATGCAGCAGGACCTTGATGATGCCTACTAGGTGATCTTTCTGCATAGTGCCCAGACTTCCCATGGGTTCTGGACCACACCCCTGCTAACAGAGTCCTGTTTGATCACTTCAGAAATTCTAACAGACAGAGAGAATTTGTGCTAAAAGAAAAGAGGAAAAACCCAAACCCTTTTTGGCACAGTTGTTGCTACTTAGGTAAGAGAAAATAAAAAGAGGAGACTCCTTACAAATGTTAGTGAGTATGCTGCACAGCAACTAACGTGGTGTATTGCGTAGAGTAATATTGAAATACATATAAGAGTTACAGCATGCTGCAAACTGATCTTCTCATGGTGAAATGAAGGCTAGAAGTCCTCAGAGTATATCTGTGCCTGCAGCTAGGTGAAGACATATCTAAGCTTTACACCAGCAAGTGCTGTGGAGTTCTATGGAAGTGGGCAGTTGGCTATATTTCTAGATTTTCTTAAGATATCAAATATCTGGGTTTGTGAGTGTGCTCATTGCTTTCTACCAAAATTGTCCATTTCTCCCCTGAAAGAAGCAGATGTGGAAAGAACAAGCAAAGGAATGCGGAAGAAATATAGCTCTCATAGCTAAAAGATGCTGTTTCTTGTGATGTCATTTTATCTTCATCTTCTGCTCTTGTTTTTCTTTGCAACCCTTTCAGTAGGGACTCTTCCCTCTCTGGTTCTGGCAGGGGTTTCAGATACCTCCAGGGACTGTCTATCCTTCAGCACCTTTAATTACACAGTAAGGGTGTTCTTTTACCTAGGGACAGGCAGATGAATTTACTCCTTGTTTTGACAAAGCAAAGACAAATGAAATGAAGAATTAGCTTAAAAATGTGAAATTTATACTTCTTGTGAGCTAAATCAAGTACAATCTTTTAATCTTAAATATACACTGTGATGGCTTTAATCAGTAACAGTGTCATCAGGATCAGTACTGTGACAGTGTCATCTCTGTCATTCAGGACCACTGAGTGACACAAAGTGGCTGTACCCTCTCTAACCAAACTCTCCTGTGTATTCCTTTACTGAATATTTCCTTTAAGTTCCCGTTCACCCAAGAATGGGTATCTCTAGTTGTACTGAAACTTTTAACTCAAGTGGTCTGACCTAGCAGAAAGCAAAGCATAAAACACAGGAATTCATGTCCTTAGCTGTAAAGCCTGTACAGCCATTTGATTTGCAAGAGACTGATAGAGTTATCAGCACCAGCTCTTACTCTGCATAAGCAATCATGCCATACATTTCCATCCAAATTTATCAGATTTCACTTTCAAAGTCATTAACTGAGTATGTTTTGCTATTTATATTGGAAAACTTCCATTTCACCACAATTACCTGAATTTGAAATCACTGAACAAAGAGATGTGAGAACAGAATCGGAATTTCTGAGCCATCTTGCTGAAAAGAAGGGCAAATCCATTAAGTAAGTCCATAGCATAATATTACACAACAGGTAATACACGGTCCTTGTAGGATGTTAGTGCAACACAAGACGATACAAGATCTGAGGCAGACAGAACATGATTTTAATTTGCAATCTACTAAGTAAGGTGATTCCACCCATTCACACTCTCATGCCCACATACTCTCAAACCCTAAGACATGTGCCTGTCTGAGCACCTGTACGTCATATTGATGGAAACAGCAAATAGCTTTCAGGTCCTCACTGCATCTCTCGGGTTCCTCTTCATTGGTGACAATAAATTTGGTTTGGACAGGTTTTTATACTCTTTAGGAGTCAACAGTTATTATGGGGCAATCTTTCTGCCTCACAACCTTGTTTATTTTATCCTCCATAAATCTTCAACAAGGTTGCTGCCTGTTCTGTTTGTTTCTTCATTTCACATATCTTTATGATTATGGTCTGTCTTAATGCTGAGATAACAAGAAGAGGAATGGCTCTTCCACTGTGATGGAGCTTTGCTCTATTGTTTCTTCTGGTGCTTTTGTATGCACATTTCCATCCAGACCAATTCTAGTATTTCTGTTACCTAGCTTTATACTCTGTAATGGCAAAAAATTTTTTCCACCATTCACTGTAAAGAAACTCACAGTACATGGCAGCTTACTGGAGTACTGGGATTCCAGAACTATGGCCCCAGAAATCTTTGCACTGCATGCCAGAGTGGCTCTCAAGTGCATTACCTCAAGTGACGTCATTTGAGCGTAAATAATTATCACTTTGCAATGAAGTCAACCGAGGGTCTTTTCACTTGCCTGGATATTCACCTTTGACCCAAGGCCACTATTCCTACTTTCTAACCATTATTCCTCCCAGTATCACAAAGAAGGTGGTGATGGAATGCCTCACAGCTTATATGAAGATACAAAATTTATGTGAAGAAGTAGTACTTTTTATTACTGTAACCTGGGAAAAAAAAAAAAAGACAAGAATTCAAGCTCAGAATTCTTTCAGCAGGTCACCCAGGGTACAAAAACACTTTAAAGATGGCTAACATAAGCCTTGAAAATACTTACATATTCCAAGTTATTTCTTCTTGCTGCATATATTGTGGAATGCAGATGCACTATGTTAGGTCAGCTGCAGAATAAAATGAAACCTTTGA
This sequence comes from Brachypteracias leptosomus, assembly GCA_013401335.1. Taxonomy (NCBI): domain Eukaryota; kingdom Metazoa; phylum Chordata; class Aves; order Coraciiformes; family Brachypteraciidae; genus Brachypteracias; species Brachypteracias leptosomus. Next base: position 86,296 of record VYZX01028064.1, on the reverse strand, counting down.
AACCTTTCATACTTTTTTCCTAGTTGTCCAGTTTTAGTGCATGTGAAGAAATGTTGATGATGACCCTTTAAAATCTATACTTCATTATTTTCTCCTAACATTAAACATAGGTTTTGATGCTTTTTCAGTTATTAAAGGTTATTGACCATCTCAAACTGAAACTCTGACAATAAAGAGTATTCATTTCAAATTCCAACAAATTTTAGTCACAAGGCAGGAACTGCCAATAAGAAAGTGATCTATCTCTGAAAGATAATAATTCTTTTTTTTTAAATTTTCTTTGCCTAATGGAAAATATTTTGTCATCTGGAAGAGGGAATTTGTCATTCTGGCTCAAATCAGTCTTCAGCAAATGCATCTAGTCAAGTAATGAAGAACCATGAAGCCAAAGGGAATAGTTTTTCTTTTATGACTCGTACAAATGATTGGTTTATTTGATTAGCTTTGTTAAAGTGGCTTGCAACCAGTTAGTAGTTACTAAGATTACATAGCACTTAAAAAAATGTTGATGCAGTAACTAACTTGATGAACAGCTGCAGAGTTTAACTCTGCATTTATTCCCTTTGGCTTTGCAAAATTGTAGTTTAGGTCTTAGATATGCATTCAGTAAAGAAATAGCTGCAACAATATAAATTATTGACCAACTCTTTGTTGTTGTCCTTCTGCCAAAGGTGAGCACAACCACATTTTCCACATCCTCCCCTGTTGAATCAGTAAATCAAAATGTCCTTCAGCCAGTATGATGTGAAATACTAGTAGTCTAGTGACAGAACTCAAATTACTGTGAGAGGCAATTGATGCTGAGCTTTCAGATTTCACATGATACTGGTTTAGGAACACTTAAACATTACATGTAAGAGGCTTGGTAAAGATAACTGGGCCTGAGCAGGGAAGGGGGTAAGGATTGGCAACATCTTAAATCACTGCAACTGTTTTTTAAACGGAAAAGCACACAAGCCTTGGAATTCTAGTCTGCCATCACAGTAATTACTGTACCACAGCTTTTTGTCATTTTTTTTTACAAATCCCCTGGAAATGCTGATAAGAGTGCTCAGAATAGATAGGCTGCTCACTTACATCCATTCCAGAACTATGTTCATTAGTCACTTAGGAGGTAGTTTAAGAAGAAGTTTAGTTTTTCCACTCTGTCAAAAAGGAGATGCAATTTGATTTTTGCTTTGAAATGCAGCTTCAAAATGTTGAGTTGGAAAATCTACATGAAGAATGCAAAGCTAGTAGTTCTCTGATTTCAGACTTTAACAGGTGCCAATTTTTTTGTCCCATAAATTGTCAGTCTTCCTCAATGAGAGGTAAAAGAATGTGTAAAGGTCTCCCTAGGATTTAATAAATTCTAACTGATTGCATGATAAGGCCCTGAAACACCTTCACAGAAATGTAACTAGGAGTAAAAACATGCACCAGCAAAAAGGCAACAGATAAGTAAGTTTTGAACTTGACTGAAGAGGTGCTGTACTTCCCATTCAGCACAGCATAAAATCCACAGAAAACTGAGGAAAAGTCTCCTGAAAAAAATAGCAGTTATCTTCCACTGTATTTTTAGTGTGGGAACATTGCCAGGCAGCATCACTCAGCAGCTCTTTGCTTCAGCCAGACAATCTGAAAACCCAAGGAATGACTTTGCACTTGTACTTGTACCAAGGAAGGTGCAGGAAGTTTTCCATCCTCGCTTAGCACAGTCAGTGGTACTAAGAGCTGTATTTGTCAGCAGCTTTGCACTGCTCTGAGTATCATGTCAGTCATCCTTGCTCCCGAGGCTTCTGCTGGCACCACTGTCTATGCTAAAGCTGCCAACAGCACTGCAGCTGAATCACTGTGAGCAGAATTCTTTACAGTGCACCAAACTTGAGCTGACTCAAAATAGCAGTGATGCACTGTCATCAAAAAGTGTCTGCAAGCAGAAGAGCTATCATTAAATCTGGCCAAAAGCTGCACAGTGTGAACAGCTATGCTTCTTGTCTCTAGCTGGGGTCGATAGTAGAGTTATCTTTTTAATACAGTAGCTTTGTCTAGGAGGCTGCAGTTATTTGGAATATGTTCAAGTACAGACCATCAAGGGTGGAAATGAGAAAAAGTATTCAGTGGCAGATTTTTAGTGGTGCTATAGTCACAGTATTCACCTTTCTTTCACCAGCTGTGGGAGCATGGTCAGGTCATATAGCTCATGGCATCTCTTCCCTGAAGGCAAAGAGGTAAGTATAACTTAAGTAGACATACTGAAGCTAGCTTGAGGCTAGCTAGAGAGACTATAGAAGGTGTTGCCACATAGGTCGAGGCTGCAAAGCTTAAGCATTCAGGTAAGTTTGCATAGCTGGCCACATCAAGCTGCTACATCATCTTTCTTCAAGTTATCTGCCCAGAAATTAATTCCAGACTGTCTTTGCAAGCTGCAGTCACATACTGATTGCAGTATGGGCACATATTCTCTTTTACTCAGTACTTTTAGTGGCCATGCTCTGTATGAGTTCATCAGAGTTGATTGGCAATCAGAAACTGTTTGTTAATGAGGATTTTATATCCTCTTCCCAGGGGATTCTGTTGACACAGGATTATTTTGAAATGATGTGTGGAATAAGAGTGCCTTTTTTCTTCATTAGTTAGGAGTAATACAACATTAGTAAGGCATTCATAATTCTGTAGTAGTTGTTGTCCACACATGGAGTTCCTCTGAAGAAGTAGCCTGCATTTTCTCCCCCTTATTTACTCCAGACTCATTTTCAGGTTCCCTGGTTGGAAGGAGGTAGCTCACCATGACTTCTCAACCAGACCCCCAAAACTTATTCATTTATTCATAAAGACTTTGATATGATTTCTTCATATATATCTCTCTTGGCAGACCCTGACTGAAGGGCTGTGCCTCTTTTGCTGGCAATTCAGGACCATTCTTTGCTGTAGGCCCTGTCCAAGCTTTTCTGCCTGTGTGATATATTAAAACCAACATTTGCTACCAGATTAAGACATTTACACCTTACACCTGCCAGCAGTAACATTTTTGTGCTATATGTGCTATATGAGGGGCTTGCTTGAGAGCTGAAATGTGCTTCTGGGTCTGAGCAGGCAGTATTTGGGAGGAGAGCAGCAGGCTCTTCTCTCACTTCAGATCCCTGCAGCCTTCTTCCACCTCCAGAGAAAGACCCCCTGCCTTCCACTCTGATCCTGTGCTAGCCAGGGCCAGATTGACACTCCTGCTCTGCAGCAATTAACCACAGTGGCTTCTCTCATAGTGCTGCCAGTGAGACAGCAACAAGGAGGATAAATGTCTGCAGTTTATTCTTGGCCTCTTGGGGGTGAGGGGGAACAAGAATGCCAAGGATCCAGCTGGATCCTAAAAAATCCCTGCTCAGGCAGGAGCTTGGAACCCACAGCTCAGGAACTGCTGAGCCAGCTCTGGGGGGAACGCCGGGCCACTGGCAGGGCCTTCCCAGGCACCCCTCAGTAGCACTCAGGAGGGTGTCCAGCACAACTTCATACTGAAAAATGGATAAAACACCCCATAGAATTATAGAATTGTCAGGGTTGGAAGGGACCTTAAAGATGATCTAGTTCCAACCCCCCTGCCATGGGCAGGGACACCTCCCACTAGATCAGGTTGCTCAGAGCCCCATCCAGCCTGGCCTTAAAAATTTCCAGGGATGGGGCTTCCACCACCTTCCTGGGCAATCTGCTCCAGTGTCTCACCATACACTGCAGTATGTGATTTTAACCATCTGAGTGAACACATATGATCTGTTCTTTTTAGCTGGTCATAAGCATTTGTAATCTACATACCTGCTGAAGTTTTTTTCCTTTACATTACTTTCCTGAGTATTGAACTCAAGTGATCTTTATATTGAAATGATCTAAAGGATAACGATAAACAAAAAGCTGCAAAACGATACTGACGTTAATTTCCTCCTTGCCACCAACCGTCATTATCCAGGGTCTCAAGTGGAAACAACTTTGCCTTCCTCCCAAAACCTTCTCACTGCCCTTGACAGGAGGCAATTTTATTTAATGAAGACAGCCATATTTCAGCATAAAGGTGTCATGTAAATTATTCATGAGTTCCTTTATCTCCAAAGCATTCCAGCTGCTTTATCTCATTGCAAACTTGTAAAAGAAAATTTAAGTTTTTTGTGGAAGAGCAGCTGTTGCTTTGAAAAGCATCTGTTTACCAACTAATACAGGGAGACGGTAACATCCTCTGCTTCTGCTGTCAAGTGGCAGAAGTAAAAAACCATCAGAACTGGGCAAACAGATACACTGGGGAGAAACAAGCATAGCTGATAACATTAGCACTGTGAGGAAATCAATATTCAGATATTTTTAGGTGCCTCATTTTCTGCTATTAATGCCTTGAGCATCATTGAAAAGATGGAGCAGCTGAGCTTTTTCCCCCTCTATATCTCCCTTTCTTTAACATATGACTGTTCTTTACTCTTTCATTACAGACTAGCCCTGTCATTACTGCAGTATGTCGATATGTATCTTTACTCACGAGGAAACCAGTATAGGCAGCATGGCTATACATTAGCACAACAGTCTTTGCATTTCATCTAATTTCAGACCTGAGACCCATATAAACTGATTCAATTAGAGTAGAATTCACTGCAGCAACTGTGGGCCTTATTCTGACTTCACTGGTTACATAGTTGTTTAAATTTTGCACAGATGTGCTAAAGTGTTGGAAAAGAAAAGATTTTTTTTTTCTCGCTGGTATTTTAGTATTGTGGAAGTACAAGTAAGCTATCTTTTGAAATATGGTTAAAAAATCACCATACCCTTAGAAGTCAGACCAGACTACATATAAGAAACTTGCTGGACTTACTATTGCACTCTTAGAGGTTTGTGAGAGCAGGTGCTCTGAAAGCTTTTGCCCTTTATTTCACCAACTACATCATTTGTCCTCGTGGAGAGAGTTCTGGTTTAAAAAACAAGTTACCATCACTTATACTTTCACCTCTTCTTTACAATCCTATTGGTAAATATTTTCTCGTAATCATTTAATCATAAAGAAAATGAACCTGTCTGCCTATGCATATTTTTACAAAGTAAGGTCATGTCTACCAAATAGCAGATAATCTGCTACATCTCATCACTATTTATCAAATATAGCTGAATATTAAATAATTCATTTTTACCTTTCATTTTTCAGCCTTTGTGCCCATAGAAGGACAAAAATAACACTGTGTAGGCTATCTTACTTGTGACATTTCCTAATTTTGGGACACTTGACTTTTTAATCTTAATTTATTTTTGTAGAGGATGTTTTATCTAGAAGAGTCCTAATAAAATGGCACCTATCCTCAGATACCATCTTCAGTTATCAAACCAAAGTAACATTTAAAAATGTGATCATAATCTCAGAGGCTCAAACATAAAGATAAGAAAATACATAATCATAAAAAAAATTACTCTCTTCAGTGCAGAAGTAGATTGCAATTACTCCTAATTAATTCTAGGGCTGCTGAGATTGGTATCTGGTTTAGCGTAGCTGCCTTGCCAACTGAATGCTAATTTCTTCCTCCTGAGCATGAAGATTTTCTGTTTTAATTTAACTGATAACATAGGATGTGGCTAATAGCTGCTATGGCATCTATAGTGCTTTTTCTCCCTGTTATAGATGATGCTAAATTTCACAAAAGATCAGGAGAAGCTACCAGCAAATGCCTCTTGAATTTGAGCAATACCTATCTGCTCAGCTTGTAGGGCAGAACTTCAGGAAAGAAAAGAAGGACCAACAGGCTGATTCTTTTCCACCAGTAGTCACTGGACCATAGAAAGCAAAAAAACTTTGATTGATCTACCAAGGAAGAAAAAAATATTCCAATAATGATGTTATGAGATTGCTGTGCACTGGCTTGAGTGACTGCACCAAGTAAAAAGCAACACAAATGCCATCAAGTCTTCAGAAGAGAAGAACCTTGACTAAGGTTTTCTGCCAGTGTTGCAAAGGTAGTGACAGACCAAAATAATGCTCTCACTGAGGACAGTCTGTGGTGTCCTTCAACCCCTTGTGGGCACCCAAGAATACGGACAAGAGAGAAAAAGCACACTGCAGAAACTCTGCTTCTCACTTTTTTTTTTTCATTAAGAATGCTGATAACTACATTACTTTCCATTTGCATATCTCTGCTGAGTTTTCTCAGGATAAGATATTAGGATATTTCTGAATCTATAGGCTCATCAAGGATTACTAGAGCTCCACAAAAGAGAATCTGTCCTTCTTGCAAACATCAGCAGCTATAACACTTCTCATACAGTTTTGATTTGTAAGTACTCCAAGCAGCAGGCTGCCTCTGAACATCTGTTCACTGAATGTCTCAGGGAATCTGGTCTTACAGTGGTAATTTCAAGCATCTCTGATACTGCCATGCAAGACCAGCATTTTTGCTCCCCTTGCTGAAATGTTTTTAATGTAGGTAACTTAGAAGAAATGTATTTGTCTGAAAGCTGATAAACTCCTACATATTTTTTAAATCTTGAAGGATTTTGAAAAACTCTTACCCAGTCATCCTGCTTAGCTATTCTTTTTAGCTTTCTCTTTTCTTTATATTTAATTTTCTTTCCATGACATCTCTTATAACTGGAAAAGTTGTTTGACTTTTTAGATGATGACTTTTCATTTAGATGCCTCTTCCATTAAAGCTTCAATGACAATTCACTAAAATAGAAAATTATATTTTAATATTTGAGATCAGGCCTCATCTGGCACTCATTTATTGCAAATCTTTGCAGTGCTATCTATCTTACAATAATTTTTTAGGCCATTATCCTACACATGTTTAACTGCAACTATGTGGAGCCCTGTGTAAATCCAAAGTTCTTTCATGGATTTTAAAGGTAAGCAAGCACAAAGATCTGGCCCTCGGGGTATGGGATTACCTGGCAGTGTTTATGTAGCAAGTTAGCACAGGAAAGACTCAGTTATGCAATAAAACATAGTGAAATTTCCCCCAAAACTTGGTATAGCCATGCTCTGGTTTCAACTGTAGATCTTCATACTTTATGAACTTTTCCATATTGTTTTATCCCACTATTGCAAGTTAATAAATATGGCCTTGATAGTATAAGCTTTTCTAGAAATTAATACACTTTTTTGTAACTACGTTAGGATATAGACTTCATAAAAATATATTGTGCTTACCTAGAATTACCAAAGAAAAATAAATTAGCAACCTAAAAAGAAGGGGGAAAAGCCAACCCATGACCTCTCTGAACAAATCTTACCCCTTCAAAGCAATTACACTATAAGTAAGAACACTCTTTAAATTATAACCAATACACTGGAAATGTTCCTCCCTTAAACTAGCCATAGTTTTAGCTATTTGCCAAATGTGTATTATTTAAACTATATGGAAGGTACAATAGTGTTCAAAAATACTTGCTAAAAAAATAGGGTACATATTCACTGTGAACCCAGAGATTGCAGTAGCAAGGGCTTTGAGCCATCCTACTTAGAAATAGTTCTTCTGTGGCTTCATCAGGTTCCTTTACTGCTTCCCCAAGGCTACAAGACATGGACACCATTTAATCTGTTCACATGTAAAAGAAAAACCACCAGACATCCCTAGGAGTTTTAATTTAGAGTGTCAATCTTTTGTAAAACCTTTTGTTTCTAGCTGTGCCTTTTCAGAACAGACTAACCCTGAGTTTTGCTGCAGTGTTTTGCATCTGAACAGGTGGGATTACATCGGTTACGAGCAGAATTGGAGTGTTGTTGTAGGAAATATTTGTAAAACATCTAACGAACCAAGCACAAGAGAGCAGCTACACATCCTGTGGCCCAGCTCTAATTGTTTTTCTAATATGAGGGCCAGGAGTGGTTGATGTACCACACCCAGAGGAGTAAACAGGAAAGGCTGCATCCATCGCTTTGTTCTGCAGTGCTGCGTGACACAGGGGGACGCAGGATACGTTCAGGCGGATCCATGCAGGCGGACATGAGCTCTTCCGAGCTGTGCTCAGAGATGACCAAGACAATGGGCAGGAGAATGGTTGCACCAGTGCAACCGGGCAGCTACCCACTCACAACTGCCTCATGTCCAGCTAACCTGGGGGAAAGGCAGGGATCTCAAAAAAAGCTCCCTCTCTCCCCTTCCCTCCCCCCTTTTTCTTTCTCCCCTTCTCTGTTTTCTTTTGTTCCTATCCTGGCTGATATCCAGTGTTACAAATTTGCTGCAATTTAAAGATGAATATTCAAAGGTAGCATCAGCCATTGATTCCAAAAGATTCACTCAGGCACAGAAGCAGGGTTTTCTAATCTAAGGGGCTGTATCCTCTGACAGAGGCGAAGAGAGTCCTCTAGCACTTACAAAGAGAGGGAAGAGGAGGGAAGATATCTTGTGGGAGGAGGTCCAAGAAGACAAGATAAGGAACACAATAGCAAGAAGGATGAGAGAGGGATGATAGGAAAGGTCCCAGGTCACCCACAGCCAGGGCAGGGAAGAGTAGGATCACTTAAAGGAGGGAGATGAAATAAGATAGGGACAGCTTAGGAGATACTCTTTACTTCTTTTATTTGAAAGATGCTTCTAAAACCAGTTTTCTGTTTTTTACTGTGTCACTGATCATTCTTCCACCTGGAGCTCTCCTTGTAGGTATTGTGTTCCCATGTTGGACTATGCTGCCAGCTCTCTTCTTCCTCAGGTCAACACCAAACTCAGCAACATCCCCTCAGCATAACTTCATCTTTTATTCGTCATCTGTTTGCTCTTCTCAATCTTGAATCAGCCAAGGGGGAAACACACCACTGAGAAAGAGCTCAGCAAGCTGCTCCCAACAGATAACTCCTCAAACTGGCCCCAACAGGAACACTCTTCAAACTGATCTGTTCCTGGTTGTTATAGTTCTGGCCTCGCCCATCACCCCAACCACGATCACCTGGGGGAAGGCAGGGTCTCACACAGGTGGGCCAGGTTCTGTCTCTGGAGACTGGATCTACTTGGGGAACAAAACACACTGCTGAGTTGTGACTCATCCGTAGGTGACTCCAACTTGGGGCCCACAGCCCAGGCCCCAGCACTTCAGAAGCTCCATGGGAAGCTCCTCCCATATGCAAACTACTCCAAATCCACACCTACGTGACACTGCTGAGCAACACTGGAAATCCTGTAGCTAGCACCAAAGAGCTAGTATGTCACCTTAGGCCAGCCCAGTGCTGTTCACAAATGGTAGTTTGGACTCCAGAGGGTAACTTAACCTCTACCTGAGCTTGCCAGCTTAGGCATGGGCAGCTGTACCACTTTGATTTGCAAGCTAGTTGGCCTGGCTCCTGCATGGGATCTCTGAACTTAACTGTACTGTGGAGCCTGGTTGTCTTGCACAGAAAACTGAAATAACTTCTGAACCATGTAATCAAATCCTGCACTTCACCAACTTATATCCTTATAGTCACAGTCATCACACCTGAAGTTGCTCCAAAGTCAGTCAGGTATAATCTTCTGATTGCTAGTCCTACACTGAGTTTACTTGCTCCCCATCAACCCCTAAGAGCATTTGAATGCCCAGCAATTGCCTGTATCTCACAAGATTGCTGTACAATTAGAAAATGGGGGGTTTTTTTGTACTACTAATAAAGAATGTCTGCAGGGTTGCATGGGAAATGTAGCAAATGTAGGAGCAGTACCAGATTTTTCTGAGTCTCACAAGACACTCCTCAGTCACAAGACTGTAATTAATCTTCCTTACATGCAACTTCCTTCTCCACCATGATGAGATTTAATATCTAATCTCTATACTGAATAATAATATGTCAGCTGTCAACTGCCTGGAAATCTTGCACTAGGGGAAAAAATGAAACACATAGATAAATGGAAAAGCAAATAGTATTCTAAGAATATTTAGTCTTTGCCAGTCAATACTGGCAATAAGAACACATGCAACTAAAAATAAAAGATTTTATATAATACTTAACATGATGTTGGCTCAATAACATAAAATGTACATATGCACAGACTATCTTTTATTTTAAAACTGATCTTCTTTCTATTTTAAATCCTGACTTTAGATACCTCAACAGCAAATCTATAAAAGTCCTTAAGCATACTGAGTTGCAAAGAATATAAGCTGTTTCTTTTCTCATGCTGATGTAAATGAAGAATAACTTCAGTAAAGCTGCTGTGGCACCACCAAAGGCCAGTGAGTGAGGAAGCAAGCTGGCAGCACTCTGTGAGGAGGTGGTCAGCCAGCCCTAGTCCCTACCAAAGTCTGAAAGCAGGGAACAAAATCTGAAGAGGGGTCTGGGAAGAGCATCTTGCTCTACTCTGCAAGAGGCTCCAAGGGGACAGCAGTTCCTGGGGACATGTCGTAAGCCATCTTGTGCTGTCTTTGTCATGGCCTTGATCAAGTTGTGTAATCCACGTGGGATCTCTTGCATTCAGCTCTGCAGGTCTGCCTTTTATATGAGAGAGGGGCAATGCCTCTGTGATACTTTCCCCTGCTTGCAGACTGCTGACCATGAACAGACTGGTGATGTTTGGGCTAGGAATAACATTGAGAGTCCAGCTGTGTTCTGTGTTATTTCATTCAAGGTCAGGCTTGATGGGGCTCTGAGCAACCTGTTCTAGTTGAAAATGTCTGTTCACGGCAGGGTGGTTGGACTAGACGACCTTTAGAGGTCCCTTACAACCCAATACATTCTATGATTCTATTTTTCCTATGCTGTCTCCTGTTTGTGGTTTCAGGTGTTCTGATGATCAGAGGTTGTCCCTGTTATAGGAGGGCTTTACCTGAAAACAAGAAGACCTTCTCCTGTACTGCTGAGAAACAACACCTGATCCAAACTAACACCACTCAGGCCTCTCAGGTTTTTCTTTGAAAGTGATATCCCAAGTATCTGTTGTAAGCTTGGAGGGGTGGGAGAAGGGAAAGGAGGTTCTCACATGATGGTGTTGTGACTGTGCAAACAGCCTGCAGCTGGCATATCTCCGAGCTGTGCCATCCAGCCCATCCCTGCTGCCTGGGCGCTTGCTCCACCACCCTGTGCTAGCTCCAGACAAACCCTATGTTGTCAGAGAGGTTATGAAGAGGTAGAGAGGCCACAGTGTGGTGCTGTGGAGGAGATGTAGCTCTTGTTGCTGAGGAATATCCATCTTTGCCTGTGAGATCTGAGAGCTGGAGGTTGCTATCACATTGCAGGCCAGGCTGCAGGTACAGTGGCTTTTGCGTAACGAGCAATGCAGTGAAATACAGCCCTTCTCTAACTAATGCTGAATGAAAACCTGTCACGTACAGGTTACAAGCTTTATGACACGGAATCACAGAATCACAGAATGTTAGGGATTGGAAGGGACCTCAAAAGATCATCTAGTCCAATCCCCCTGCTGGAGCAGGATCACCTAAACCAAGTTGCACAGGAACACATCCAGGCGGTTTTTAAACATCTCCAGAGAAGGAGACTCCACAACCTCCCTGGGCAGCCTGTTCCAGTGCTCTGTCACCCTCACTGTGAAGAAGTTTCTTCTCATATTTATGTGGAACCTCCTATGTTCTAGCTTATATCCATTGCCCCTTGTCCTATCATTGGATGCCACTGAAAAGAGCCTGGCTCCGTCTTCCTGACACTCTCCCTTAACATATTTATAAACATTAATAAGGTCACCCCTCAGTCTCCTTTTTTCCAAGCTCAAGAGACCCAGCTCCCTCAGCCTTTCCTCATAAGGGAGATGTTCCACTCCCTTAATCATCTTCATGTCTCTGCGCTGGACTCTCTCCAGCAGTTCCCTGTCCTTCTTGAACTGAGGGGCCCAGAACTGGACAACACGACATATGTTCCTGAAGAAGATGCCTGCCATGACACTTTCTGCAATTGCAAGGACACTGTTGTAGCTGTTTTGGGTCTGGGCAAATCAGTTGTACATAGAATTTATTGTTGATGTGTCTCCACTGTCTGTGCTAACAGCAGAAGCAGTAGTGTATTGCAGCTGATTTGTTTGTGTTTTATATGAATTAACTAGAGGACAATATGGACTATTTGCTATGTTAAAATGTAACTAGGAAAACGGCATAAGGGCATACTATTTGCCTTAAAGGGAACTTATTTAGGTCAAAACAGCATAGAAGGCATGAGACTGCAGTGGCAGCATTGAAAGATCTTTTTGGTCAAGAGGTTATCTCTTAACTGAACACTTCTTAGAATAGTTTTCCAAGTCTGAAGGCAAAATTTTTGAAAGGCAAATTAGCTGAAGGACACACAGAAGAGCAAACGTGCTGTGATTTTTAACTTAGTTGCTATTTTTTCAAATGGAAGATATGCATTTTGCTTTGCATTAATGGCTCCATTGTAATAACTAATGTCTCTGTGCCTTTGATTATTTTTCACTTAAGAGTGTGATAGCCAGTAACAGTTTATTGAAAGAAACAAGTGATGGAACATTAGCCACCTCACCAAGCACGAAGAAATTATCTTTAATTATAATCTGTGCTCTCATAATAGCCCCTTCTGCCCGACATGCATTTCCCTCCTTGTCCATGAGAATACAGTTAACTTTCACAATATATTGCATGATCTATCTTTTAACTTGTGTCTGTGGGAGAAGACAATCATAGATTCCTCATTTATTTATTATAATTTTTTTATCTTCTCTGTGTGTGCCCTGCAATATGGTAAAGTTGGGTGCATTCTGGTTGCAACTGTGTGTTTGGATAGTTGATGAAGGCTTTGTGAAATTCCTAAGTTAAAGCACAAATGATAAGGGGAACCATGTTTTCTTATTCTTGGTTTGTTGAGTGAACTTTTGCATCTTCAGAAGATAAAAGTAAGTGAATAATCTTTCAAAATGAAAACTAGAAAAATAAGAAATGTGCACCTAAAATATTATTGTTTTCAATTCCATGTGAAGCCATTATTTTTTAAAAGATAAACTACCACAGGCTTTGATGGAAATTAACGGAAATGAGGCTGTACTTTCCTGGAAAGTTACCTAAAATGCAGTATACTATTTTTGGCCTTGCTCTTACAAAGATGTGTGCATGGGTTTAGTCTTATGCCAGTAAAGCTTGCACTACACGTATAAATTTTTGTAAAAGGACTTTGTAAAAAGATTCTGCTAAACAAAACTTGTTGTGGTATCATTGTAAGTTACAAGACTTTCCTGTAACTAAGAAATTGTACATATCAGTAATCAAAACAATTAAAGTATTTATTGTTTGCTAGAGAAAATAATGTCACTTATGTAAACTGGATCGAAATTCCATTTATGAAGGTACGGTTTAGATCTGTGTGTGGTCCTCTTTCCCTCCCTATCCAAATAATAAATATACGGATATTTGTCAAATATTTTATAACACCAACTGTTGCTCTCTATTATATACTCAGCTGCTAAGAGAAAAACTGTCAGGAACTGCATCTTCTACAATCTGCTCAGAGGGAGCAGTTTTCACCTACGATGCCATCTAACTTTTGATGGTCAGAGCTAGGATACAGCTACTGTTTCCTAGGGGTTTCTCATGCATCAGAGAATGTATTAACAAGCTGGAAAACAGTGAATCGAAGTTTACAGTTCATTAACCATTTCTCCTGTTTTTCTTAGAGATGGAGTATCTTCATGCAAGCAACAATGCAAAGAATAATAAGAGCATTTGCATGCTGAATCAATACATGAAACTACAAGCTTGTCAATTATATTCCAAACATGCCTGATGACATGGCTGGGAAACCTGCCCCACCAGTTGCTTGTCATCAAAGCCTTCTTCATAAATAAAAAGAAACACCACTAGGAACAACGGGTGAGATCACTTGAGCTGATTTGGAAAAAGCTAAATCACACTTTTCCAGTCAGCCATTTGCACGTGTTTCCAAAGCTTCACTCGGAGATACGTGGGGAGTTTTCACTGTCAATGGAAAGTACCTGCCAGCCAGATCTCATCCCTTTTGGGCCAGGGCAAGTTTGACACGATCTAAACCCTAAGACTAGTGAAATAACATACAAATTTGAGTGACTGGTCTTTGGTTGTACTGCACAAATAAAAATAGTTCCCAGGATCACCTAAACACTAAAATATTGAAAGGGATTTTTTGCTGGTGATTATGTATTATATGTTATATTATACATGACAATTTAATCCTGAAGAAAAATATACCTATCATACATATTACTACTGTTCCTACTAGCATGTCTTTGGAAAGAGTTTTGTTTTGTTATTTTTTTCCTTTTACTACAACTTTGGTCTTCCTCCCACATGTGATCACACAATTGTTTTCAGGACTGCTGCTGCTGGCTGGGTTTAGAGTAAGTCATTGCATTATTACTTGGGTGGGGAGGGAAGGAGGAAAGGAGGACCACACACAGATCTAAGCAATACTTTGATAAGTCAGGTTTCAATCTAGTTTACATTACTGACTTTATTTTTTTTTTCCAGCAAACAATAAACACTTGAAATGGTTTGATTTACTGCTGTATAGCATTTCTTAGTTGTAGGGAAGTTTTGTAACCTATAATGACACCACAACTTCCCTGTAAACAGGAAGGTTGAATCTCCCTTCCTACAATACTTGTATGGCCTCTGTTATCATGAAGTGCTTCTCAGTCTGAACTAATGTACCCACACAGGAACTTTAAAGCACACAAGGACAAGGACCATCAGTGCCATTGCACAAGGTGCACAGGACTGTATAGAAAGAGGTTATGGTACCCTGGGTAGCTCCTTTTGAGTATTGGGTTCAGCAGAGTCTGTCAGTGTGGTTGACAATGCTAAGTGCTGAAGGACACCTGCAATTCAGAGGTGGCAGACAACACCTAAGCACCCCTTGTATTCCCCAAAGTTGTGCTCATGCCCATGGGGTGTTTAGCTCACACCTATTACATAGATAAGCTTACACTTATTTTGCAGAAATAAGAGGTATGAATTTCCCTGCCTCCTCCCTCAGCTTGTGGGAGTTCCCTTCTTTAGTGTCTTGGAGATATGTTAGAGATGACAATACTGGTGTAGATTGGTTTTGAACACACTGTGTCATTTCTGATGAGAGTGGGACGAATGAAGAGAGGAGTGAAAGTTTTACAGGTCAAGGAAGAAGAGAAAATTGTCCAGAGGAATACTCCCACCTCCCCAAAAAAGATTTTTTTTAAAAAAAGCATCTGTGTTTGTTTGCAGTAATAGGTGTGGCTGCTAGGACAGATTACTGTGTTCTGGGACAGTGGGTGTTTCCAATATCTTCCTGTCATGGTCCACCTTTGAAAAACTTAGAAAAACTGAGGCCAACACATTAACAAAGGTCAAATGGTGTCTGCTGGGGTGTTGGAGAAGGGAGTATTTGTTGTGATGAGACATTAGCATCACAAGTATTGAGCTGGTTAGTTATCAATGAGCATCTTCAGGCACAGGAAAATGCACTACGAGTACAAATTGTTGACACTATTTTCCTTTGCTTGTCAGCATAATGTCTCTCTTGTTCAAGTTCTTCCATAAGCTGGTTTGAAGATACTATTCTATTTTCATGACAGTCATATAGTTTAATAGAGCAATAATTTGGTAAAGCCTTAACATGGGCTGGTGCCCATCATCTCCACATGGCTGGTACCCTTTCCTCTGACCAGTATCTTGTACCTGACTGAAGATACAGAAAAGGTCCAGCAACATCTTAGGACCCCCCAGGTGAAGAACCTAGCAATTGAGGGGTTGTTCACTCCTTGCTCTGCAGAGCCTTCTCAAGAGGATTTACTGAATTTTCCTGAGCTGCTGCAGGTCTTTGCCACTTTAAGTCGGGCTACAAGATTCAATTTCTGAAATTTCTTGCTCTCCTTCCAAACAATACATTTCAAAATGAGACCATGATAATCCACTATCCCTAAAGGAACAAAGATTTCTCCATAACACTCCATTTTTAAGCACAATTATCAATTATTCACACAGCAATAACTGCAACTATCAACCCATTCAGCATTCCACACATTGAGAAGGCAGGCACAGATTTTCATTTTGGATCAGCAGAATTAAAGGTTTCCATGTTTTGTGTAGGTAAGAAGGAGGCACAGATGCCTGCTGTGGAGACAATAAAGTGGTTTTAAAAAGATTTTTTAAAGATATAACAGGTCTTGGTTAACAAGGACAGAGGTAATAGGCTAGTAATTTTTTTTTGGCTTTACAGGCTATAAATTTACCTGATAGCAATTTCAACTGAAGTAACCCTAACCTAATATTTTCTAGGAAAAGAATTATGTAAATTACTACATTTCGATTTTACATTTTGCCAGAATTAATTGTAAACTAGCATATAAAAATTAAACCACATTGGCTTCCTAAATTTTGTGTTCTGCAAGGAAATAGCTATAATCTGGTTTCTTCTGGGCCAGGCTGCATCTCAGCACCAAAGCTACTGTGAAGAGAACTGTTGACTCTTCTGCAGTTCATTGGTATTCACAAAGATCACTTCAGGTTGATTCCCTTACTCTCTGAAGAACCGCTGGGCTTCAAAAACCAGCATGAGACCCACAAACATCCTCCTTACTGGGATGTCCGCAGCCCTCCCACCTTGGGTCATGACCTGCCTGACTTTTAAGGTGGTCCTCAACTTGTGAGAGGAACATTTACAATATCGTTGCTGACAGAGGAGTAATACAGGCTGGCTGATGAGTGGATTGAGCACAGTCCTGCAGAAAAGGACATGAGGGTACTGGTGGATGAAAAGCTGGACATGAGCCAGCAACGTGTACTTGCAGCACAGAAAGCCAACCGAATCCTGAGCTGCATCAAAAGAAGCGTGGCCAGCAGGTCGAGGGGGGTGATTCTCCCCTGCTGCGCTGCTCTGGTGAGACCCCACCCAGAGTATTGTGTCCAGCTTTGGAGATGTCAGCGAAGGAAAGACATGGACCCGTTGGATCAGGTCCAGTGGAGGGCCACAAAACTGATCAGAGGGCTGGATCACCTCTCCTATGAAGACAGGCGGAGAGTTGGGATTGTTCAGTCTGGAGAAGAGAAGGCTGCAGAGACACCTTACTGCAGCTTTTCAGTACTTAAATGAGTCTTACAAGAAAGATGGGGACAGATTTTTAGCAGGGCCTGTTGTGAAAGGACAAAGGGTAATGGTTTTAAACTAAAAGAGGGTAGATTTTGAGTAGTTATAAGGAGCAAATTTTTTACAATGAGGGTGGTGAAACGCTGGCACAGGTTGCCCAGAGGGGGATGGTAGATGCCCCACCCCTGGAAACATTCAAGGTCAAGTTGGACAGGACTCTGAGCAACCTGATCTAGTTAAAGATGTCCATGCTCACTGCAGGGGGTTTGGCTTAGATGACCTTTGAAGATCCCTTCCAACCAAAAGCATTCCATGAGTAAAGAGAAATCTTGTCTCCATGAACAAGAGGCTCTTTGCCCTTCATGTTAAATCAAAACCTACAGAGAACATGGTGAGATGCTCCTCTGTTAAACTGTCACGGCTGATCCATTAGGATATTGCACTATTGGATTTCCTTTCTGCAGCACCCATGCTGCATTTTCAGCAGCAGCAGCAGGTGGCACGTTTGGAAACGCTACTGGCAAGGGCCCACCACATCTGGGGACAAAACCAAGTGCTGCTGAGCTCCGTGACCACAGTCCTCAAAGGAGGGCAAAAGTGGGGAGCCCGGGAGGGCTGGCAGGGGCACGGCAAAGACAGGCACCAGTTAGCCATGGCAAGACGGGTGTCACCGAGCAGCGTGAGGGGTTTTGACACCTCTGCACCCGCCCGGCCGTGGGACCCTCGGCGCCCGTGGGTCTGCCCCGAGGCACGTCGATGCTCTGTCCCATGCAACACCCAAATCCCGGGGTTTGTGACGAGTGCAGGCGGTGAGTACTTAAGATTAAACACAAATCAACTAGAAAAAAAAGGGGGGGGGAAGAAAAAGGCAGACAGAGAGGGCCAGGGCGGGCGCGGGGGAATCGTGAGGGGCCGCCGCCGGGTGCGGGGCGGAGCGGCGGGCCGAGAAGGGGCCGGGCGGGGAGACAGCGGGAGCGGCTCTTGGCGGCGGCGGCGTCCNCCCCCACCCCCCGGCGGCACGGCCCCCGCTGCCCAGCCGAGCGGCTCTGCCTGCGCCGCCCCGCCATGGAGCAGGGGCCGGTGGGGGGATCTGCCGCCGCCGCCTCCTCTGCTGCCACCACCGGTACTGGCTCCGGGGGTCTGCTCCTGCCGCTAAGCGAGAGCGAACAGCAGCGCTACTCCGAGCTCTTCTCGCGGTGCTGCCCGACCCCCGAGGCGGCCGCCGGGGGCAGCAGCGTGGGCGAGCTGTTCCGGGCCTCCCAGCTGCCCCCGGACACGCTGCACCAGGTGGGTCGGGGGGGCTAGCCCCAGAGTTGCGGCGTGTGGGGAGGAGAGACGGGACGGGAGCCGCTCCCTCAGCCCTGCGGGATAGGGGCTGGCGCTTCCCCCCCTCCCCCCGAAAGTTGGGGGCTGCGCGGCGGGACGGTGCCTCGACGCCACTGCCCTGTGCCCGGGGCAAGCGGCGGCTCCGGCGGCGGCTGGGGCGGGGCGGGCGCGGAGCAGAGGTGCCGGTGCCGGAGCGGTGCTTCTGGCCGCGGCAGTGCAGATGGCGGTGCCCGAGGCTGCTTTGTGTCCCCTTGCAAGCTCCCAGAACTGCAGGCATTCGGTAGTCGTGTTCCTCCCCCCGCTCCCAGGCGCTGCCGTGCAGGGGACGAGCGGCGTGTCCGTGCCCTGACACAGAGACGCGGGACCGGGCGTCAGGTTGTGTGCAGCCCTTGGGCTGAGCTCCCCGCCCAGATTGGCCGTCTCATTAACTTCGGTCAGACTGGTCATGTCACTAACTTCCATAAAAGGGCCCTTGACTATCATAAAGACATTTATTTTCGTAGAGCTGTAAAAGATACGCCATGTGTTTAGTTCCTGGCTAAACACTGATAATTATTTTTAAAGTATTTTCTTTTTTTAAGTGTTGTTTCAGTGAAAAAAATCTGCGGGTAAAATGATGTTGTGCGGCTTTTATGTCTATTCTTGTGAACAAACACATTTAGGTAGGAGGTAAGAGGCTCTCGCACCATCGGAGCAGCAGAGTCCCAGAACAGGTCCCCAACGGGGGCTGGGAGGCAAATCCCTCCTTCGTTTTGAGGAGGAGCTTGGTCAGGGTGGGAGAGGGCTTGTGCCATCCAGTTTCCAGTAACCGGAAAGAACTGGGCTTGTGAGTCTTCTCCACCTGTGGATTAGTAATTTGACTAATGCACTGTAGTTGTATAATACTTCTGACAATAAACTAAACAGAGGTAGGATATTCCTATTTTATTATATTTTATTTTATTGTATTTTATTACAGTTTATTTTCATTTACAGGAGTTCTGTTCTTCAGTACTCTGTATTTATCAAGCAGAAAAAAGTTGTGTTGAAATTGAGCTGGAGTATAGTTATACTTGGGCACCACCTGAGAGTACTGAACTCCTCTACTGCTTTCCTGGTAGCTTCCAGGTTATCACCTAAGGAGTTAGATAAATTCATATTGCACAGGTGATTCTGAACAAAAATGATGATGTTTCAAGGATATTTTTCACCTATTTGCACTGTGTACCAGATCTTTGAAAGAAAAATGTTACTGAGCACTGTGGTACTGATTCATTTTGAGCCCTGGTGTGGCTTTGATGTTGTAGATTTCATGTAGATTTAGCACCAAGAGTAGGTCTTTTGCAAAGAGGAAGAAGAGGGCATTTAATCTCAAGAAGGCATATTTAAGAAACTTGTTAAAGCCCTGTTAGTAAACTTCTATGGCTTTGGCATTAGGCTTTTTATTTGCCAAAGAAGCATGGAAAAAAATTATTTTTGCTATGTAATTCCTTACCTTATCATTTAAGTGAAACTTATTATCATGTTATTATCATGGTCTGTTTTGGGGGTAGTTTTGATAGTAGTGTGACTTAAGCCTTGAAGTGTGTGTGGGGGTTTGTTTGTTTGTGTGTTTTGGTGGTGGTTTTTTTTTAATGTTCTTATTAGTTTTTATTATTTTAGATTATTTTTTGGTATAGTTATGCTGTGAGGAGAATGTTACTGGGAAACAAGCCTGTAATTGGCTTCAGGAATATTCAGCTAATAAGGCCTGTGGGATCTGGGGCTGTTTCTCTTCCTTTTTCCTGCCCTCCCTCTCTTGTTTATATGGCAGTAATCACAGTAATGCTCTGCTCTATGGCTAGAGCACCCATCTTCAAAACCCACTGCTGTCAGGTATTCTTACTAACATTTACTAGGACTTAAGAAAAACATAATGTGTTTAAAAAAAATAAAATTGAAATGTGTATGTTTTGATAGGGAAAACCCCACAACATTGTTTGAGATATTTGCTGATACTTTGTCTTTTATCATCCTCCAAAAATGCAATCTAATAATTTCTGTTTAAAACTCATTCTAACAATTATGGGAACCAAGGCATAGAGGTTCATGGTATATGTTTTCTGCTAGTACAGGGAACACCTATTTTAGGCAGAACCAGCTCATTTGGGTTAAGATAACGTGTTTTCTTTGAAATAACTGTTGACCATGAAAGATTTCTTTTTTTTACAAATGTGTTTTAAAACATCCATCTGTCACAATTAGTGCCTAGTTTGCAGGCATCTGTACTGAGATCAACTGAGAAATGGTCATACTGTGTTTTGCCATGTCAGAAATGGGGAGATTTGGATTTGAAACCAATTCTGGATTTCCACTAAGCAAAGTCTGCACAGTCCAGAAGGTATTTAACACCATTCCCTGGCCCTTGCCTCAGCCAAAACCAGAGCCAGCTATGGGCTGTTTTGTAAGCAATGTGCCATTTAAAGCTTTTTATTCTCCAGGTGTTCATTGAGGAGCAGTTTTACAAGTCAGTGTGCCTCCAGAACTAGTGTGTAGTGCTGTGGAAAAGTCTTGAACCTGTGCTGTTGTCTTCAGCGATTTGTGCTTGTCTAAGTGGGATAAAAGAGAAATAAAGAGCCTTTCCTTATACAGTCTTTGATTGAGATATCTGGTTGATCAGGAAGATGCTCACAAATATCATGGGAGATGTTCCACCTTCCTTAATGGCAGGGTTTGCAGACTAGATAAAAATCCTGTGGAGTACTGCTGCTGAATATGTCAATTTCTGTGGGAAAAGCCATGATGTGTACTCCCAAACTGCAAGCAGGGAAAGGTTTTGTTTGGTTTAAAGGTTAGCTGGCTTGATCCAAGAGGTTATTTAGAAGAAAGAGGGTAGGTAACAGAGAACAGGTAGGGAATGTGAGAGTGTGTGCCAGAAGAGGAAATGCTGGAATAAATGGGAAAAAATCCAAGAGCGGACGGGTCGGTAGGAGCAGATGGTGTGCACCCGAGGGTCCCAGGTCTTGCTAAGAATGAAGTGATTGAGCACAGATTCATTACACCCAGGCTCATTAAAGCCAGCTATTCTGCTGGGCAATAGGGTACAGCAGAGCTTGGACCTATTTAACTCTCCTTAAAGAAGGGATTGAAGAATTAACTCAGCAAGAGTTAATTCAGTTCTGGAAAAATGGTTAAAGTTAGCAGTGAAATTAAAAATGTCAGACCCTTCACAGGATGGTGAAGGGCATGACAGAAACAGGACGGTGTGGTTTTTGCGGACTGTATATTCATACCTCCCCCATGTATTGAAAGTCTTTGACTAGCCATAGAGTGTGGTTAAGGGCAGAACTGTTAAGATTTTATTTAGACTTGCACAAAGCCTGTGGCACATCTTTCACCAGTGGCTTTTAAAATAACTCTGTAAAATGTCTATAATCTCTTGCCTGAAAGATCTGTGCTAGGATTGTTTTTATTTTGATTTTTTTTTTTTTACAATATTTATGTCAAAAGAGGAAGGAGCGGACTAGTCATATGCCATGCAGTTATGTAGACTGTCAGAAATAGAAGAAACTCAGCAGCATCAGCTAGATTTATATTTACCCATGTTTGTCAAGTGGAAAATGGTGTTCCCTATGCTTTGACCCCTTATAAAGGGAAAAGGAAATGAATCTGGGGAAAAAAAATCCTTAACAAATAAGTGTTTTGAACTGACCAGGGTCACAAAAATCTCGCTGAAGCAGAGGTGATCCCACAGCATGCTTTGTTACGTAGATCAATATTGATAACACTTTCTAGGAAGGGAGTTGCAGGCAGCTGGGAAGAAAGGAGAAGTAACAAGAACAGGTTCATATCCCCACAGGGGCAAATACTCTCTGGGTTTTCTGTCCTTTTCCTTGGAGAAACTGGTTTTATTATGTTCTCTGAGTGTATTAGGATGTCAGTGGTCCACACTAACCACTGTGCTACAGGTGTTGATGGTGGCTGGTTTGCCTTGTCTCATTTTGGGCAGTCAATTTTTGTCTCCCATTTTGAAGCTGGCAGCCAGCGAGTGCAGCCTCTGCTCGAGTCCAGGACTCCAAAGTGCTTTTGTTATAGGTGCCAAGCACCCATGGGCTGATGTTTGTGTGGATTTCAGATCAAATAGTGCTTTGTAGAGTCATCGCCCACTCATCAGCAAAGGAGAGGTACCTTCTGCTAGTTTTAACGTTTACTGGTATTACTGTGATCTCTGAAGATTTTGTCTTAAGTAATTAGGGAGCAGGATTAGACTCAAGATTTACACTGAAATGAAAATCTCTTTTTATTAGTTTCTGACTTATTTGATTAATTCTCACTTGGTTGTCTGATGTTATCTTTAATTCCCACTTTTATAAACCTTAAGCTTATTTGTGGACTTGCACTGTCAGCACAGAGATCCAATTTTCTTAAGAAAACTCATTCTTTCCTCTGCAGATGAACACACTGCGTTATTTTGAGCTCCGAGGATGACAAGTACTAATTGTATGATGCTGGAGCTACACAGACACTGCATTTTTTTAGCTGGGACTCTCCTTCCAGCCCTGTGTGAATAGGGAACACAGAGCAGCAATCTTACTTTTCTTCCCCAGGCTTCGTGAATTAATTTGTTTATCATGACTTGTCTCTATAGTTTAACCGTATTCTTGTGTTCAAAAAGCAGAAGTGTGAATAGATTAAAAAGAAAATAACTAAGTTGATACTTCTTTGGAGAAAGGCCAGTACTTTTTTTATTCTGTAAGCATAAATTGGTACCTGCATGATAGCTGGGCTGGGATTAACTGTCTACCTCAAACAGGCAGAAAAGAATAAGAGCTGTGGCAGTTAAAAACAGGAACTTTTGAGGGAGGGAAGTGTGGGCTTATTGTTACTTTATAAAAGATAAAATTTGCTCTGTTGTGCCCCTTGACAGAATTTGGCATTATGCTAATGCTGGAAATGTGATTTAGCTGACTAACAGTAAGTCCATCAAAAAGTGATGTTAGGTTAGAGTACGTGTGGAGAAATTAAATCCTACTGACTTCTTTGAGTCGGGAAGAAACAAAAAGTCTGGGGATACAACTTCATGTAAGTGGTATAGCAAGAAAAGGAATGAAAAATGGATGTTTCAGTATCAGTACTTCTGCCTGCAGTCCTCCAAACTGTCACGCCATGGCCTTTCTAGAGTCGCAAGCAACCTTGTGTTTATTTAAGTAGGAACATACAAAATCGAGATGTAAAAAACCATAATAGCATTATTTATTAAAAAATATTAATCTAAATTATACCAAAGTAAGGGGTAGAACTTAATCTGAAGCAATCTTGGTGATATATTTCATTAAAATAGAACAAAGAGGTCCTAGTACATATTTAAACTATGGTTTATAATTTAAGCTACCAAGTACATATTTAAACTATGGTTTATAATTTAAGCTACCATTTAGTAGTCACTACTTAAAAGATGAGTAGTTTTGAGTGCCTCAACATTGAGATACACAGTAGAAGATTTGTAGAAACTGTTCCTTCCCAAATATTTCAAATCACTCTAAAACCAGAGGGTCCTAGACCTGCTTGTCACAGACATTCTGTGGGATGGTTGGAATTAGCCTGGTCAAGGCCTACAGCCTTCAGTAATTGAGCCTCATTACAACCAAATATGAATTTATTTTCCAATTAAAAAAAAAAGTTTCTGTGTGCCAGTGATTTAAAATAATTCTACAAAAGGGATGGAGGAAAAAGATCCATTGGGATGCAAATAACTTTATTCATGAGAAATTGCTGCAATATGAAGCAGTGATGAGGAAAAATGGTTTTTATTTATTTATTTATTTTTAACTTTTATAAATGCAGTGAGTTCACCAAGCAGTTGGGTATAACCTTTTTTGCTCATGCATGTATCTACATCAATATGCAGTAAATCCTGTGACATTTACATACAGATTGATTGATACTGTCCACAATCTGTTTTGCAAAGGACACAGAATTCACCTACTTCAAGAGGGTTGATATAAAC
The DNA here is from genome assembly GCA_013401335.1 of Brachypteracias leptosomus. Lineage (NCBI taxonomy): Eukaryota > Metazoa > Chordata > Aves > Coraciiformes > Brachypteraciidae > Brachypteracias > Brachypteracias leptosomus. The sequence continues at coordinate 62,054 of VYZX01028064.1, read as the reverse complement.
TCTGAAAACATGAGTTTAGCTGAACTGAAAAGCTTAGATAGATTCATGAAAGATGGAACAAGCTTTTCTGTGACAAGGAATCAGGATAAATAACCTATTTAAATTAAAAATATTATCAATTGAGAAATACCTTTGTTATAGTATTTGTAAAGCAAGATTCTTTGATGTATTAACATCTAAACATACCAACAGTATGGTAAAATGAAACATTAATGAACAATATGTGCTAGTTCAACTTTTGAAGATAGTCAAACAGCTGAATTAGTGGATGATTAACTAGAAAAGGTTTCTGGAGTAGAAAACCAAATGTGGACAAATAGTAATCCTCTCTTCCTGAACAGAGGAAATGTTTTCTTTTTCCAGTGTTTTCAGGAGTGTTATTTGGTGACCACTGCATACAATTGCGAACTCTGTTGGGAAGTAATTTTTTTTTTTTTTTCCCTGCAGTTTAGCTGCATTGATGAGATGGAAGGATGAGGGAGAGTGATGAGATCCATTTGTCCTGTCGTCTGATAGGACACAATGCTCAGAAATAATCAGCTAAATCCCCAACTGCAAATTATACTTAGTTTATTTACTAAAGTGTTTAAAAGACAAAACATGTTTTTATAAATTCTAGATGTTTGTATACGTAAGAAATGTGTGGTTTTCCTCTTCTAGCAGAGGAAGATGAATTTAAATGAATTCAAATTTTCTTCTAAATTTAACTTTGCATATATCACACGTACCTACACAAGTAGGAGTATCTCTTCTGTGAGGAGTATCTGATTCTATGATCTGTTATTAAAGATGATAATGGAGCAAATTTCTTGCAAAAATAAAAACTAAGATGTGTAATAAGCTATGCATTTGCTTAAATATGTTTTAAAATATTATTTATTTGCAAACCCAAAAATGTTAGCATACTTATTTAGAAAAAAATAAAAATCTTGTTTTAATGATGACCAACTGATGAAACAGATCTTTATGTAGAAAAATATGAAATTGAGGTCTCATCTCTTCAGACTTAAATAATGATTTACATAGCATATTTCTGCCATGAGTCTGCCTTGCAAAAATTAAGGTTAAGATGCTTCGTGTCTCCAGTTGTGTTAGACTAGGTGGTACCTTTGGAGAGGAGCACTGTTAAATGTCCCCCCCCCCAGGAAGCTGTCACCTGTGGTGTGCAGTGGGCTCTCTCCTAGAACTAGGCCTGCTTAAAACTACCCCACGGTTACATGCTGCCTGTTAAAAATGGCTCTTATGCCTGGATGAGTCACTCAGTGGCCTTCCTAATGAACATAAATTACTGAGCAGAGCTCTCACTTACAGCAGCACAATTAGCAGATGTCTTTAAAAAAACCTGGGTCTTGAGAAGCTTCAAGTAGGCTGAAGCCTACCAAAGCACATCTTCAGTGTGTTCTCCTGCTTCTTCATTTTTTATATGTGGGGTTTTTTCTGCCCTGAGTAGTCTTTCCCCATCCAAAAAAGCTGCAAATGATTCTTTTACTATCTGACCCTTGGATCTACATAGTCCTGTGATCTGAATGTGCACCTTGGTTGGTCCTCTTCTCTGACAGGAGGTGGTGGGAAGCTACTCTTCTGAGCAGGGTAATGCTTGAACTGCTGGATTCAGGCCTTCATAATTCCCACTGACTTGATGGGCCTGAAAATTGAGAGTCAGCTAATGGGAAACACTTGGCTGAGCTTGAATTTAAGCCGTTTGAACATGGCCCGTGGTGTCTGCTTGCTCACTAGAGTATGAGTCATGAATTCTACTTTCAATAGCAAATGTCTGTAGCGTTACTTTATTATTATCATTATTATAAATATCAAGTGTTTTTTGGCATGAGCCTTTCAAATTCGTTTACTTTCTTTTCCAATCCTTTCTTCTTCTTAAAGTCTCTCCATACCAAGAAACATTAGATCAGCTTTGGCATAGATAACATTTCACATTTCATGCATTATTTACTTCTGGCATAATTTATACACTGATGTCCTATGGAAGCCAAGATGATGGTCTTTCAGCATAAAACAATGTGTCTAATCATTTGCAAAACAGGATGACTGCTAGGAGCTAACAAATGCTGTCAGAATTATTTTGTTACCAAGAGTAACAGCAGTGGAGCAGTAAAAGGTGAAGTATTTGGAGGTTTCAAATGCCAAAAATAAAAATAAATGGAGAAGGAGGTGAAATGATCCTAATAGTGTGATTTATGTATTTAATTTTTTTTTTCTGCTTTCTCCTCTCTGAATAACTATAGCCTTTAAGAATATCTTTTTATTTCAATAGCCATAGGCTACTTTTCCTTTACTGTGTGCAGAAGAAATGCAATACAAATTGTGATATAAAATGGGCTATAAAATGTTGGTGTACTGTGCATGGGCACTGGGAATGATGTTGTCTTTGACTCTGATGTTGCTGCTTTGAAGTCCTGTGCTCTTCAGCTGAATTGAGGACGAATGCTTGGTTTAGATGCAAATAAGTAGGTTTTCACTGACTGAATGACGCATTTCAACACATAAGGTGCAAGCGTGTTGGGTGGAGTGATGATAATTTTAGGGTTTTGTTTAGTGATGTGGAAGAGAAAAGAAAAAATTAAGCTGCTTTTCCAAGTGATGTGTTGATTCAAACTAGAGGTAAATGCGATATAGAATCACGGGAGGGTCAGGAAGTGTCCTCTACACACATCATATGCAATGGAGTTAGCTACAGCAGTACACCTTCAGTTAAGAAGATTTTTGACAACTCTTCACTCTTATAAGCTCTCAAGTAAAGAAAAATTTTAATTTGTGATATTGATTAAGATAACTACACATCTGTAGAAGAGAATGTTACAGGTGTTTGCTATATTGCCTTTAAAAGTCCCTGCTGTAGTTGTAAGTGCTAGAGAGATGAACTTGAGAAGCATGCCAAACGTGATAAAATAGGACAGGTATAGGGAAGCATCAAGGTTTTTTGGGGATAGCCCATCTAGAAAATCGCATCAGAGTAAACACTGAAGAAAGAAATTAATTTTTGAAAATGATTTTGATGAAATGGGAGATAGGTCTGTAAGAAATTTCTGTTTGTGTCAAAAATGCATCCTATGTCATGGAGACTCTGTTTTCTTCTGTATTAATAGGGCCTTGTTTTGTCTGCAAAGTAGAACAAAACCCAGAATTACACTTTTATGGGAAATGCCAAAATTTCTTCTAATCTTCTAAAGTAAAGTTAAATATGAGGTATGTTCATAAGAGAAGTTAATTTAAAAAATATGCAATTTATTGAACTAAGTCAAAAAACTTTGTTTTGAACTGCTTAGGTATTAAATCACTGTGACATCTTAAGTACTTAAATTTTGGGAAAGAAGTTGTTCATATGCATCATCCCTTGTTCCTTTCTGTTCATTAGCCTAATTCTGCTATTACACGTAGCAATGATGGTGGCCAGGCACCTTGTTGAGAAGGGAGGCTGTGGTGCCTCAGAAATGTCATCTTCTGAGGAATCACAAGGGTATGAAACATCAAAACTATAGCTTCCACAAGACTATATGGTACCTTTGTATGAAAGCAACCTGGAACAAAATTTTTTATTTCTTGGCAGAAATTTGAAAGGCTCATTGAAATCTGAATGGGTTTTTTTCAGGAGGAAACTCAAGATTTTGCAGTAATTTCAATTAGTCTTGTTCAAGATGACTAGATCTGGTGGCTGCCATCTAGCTGGGGAGGATTTGGCAAAGTTTCCACCTGTGGTGTTCATTGCTACTTGGATACTAACTTCTATGGTTTTGAGCAACTTGAAGCACTTTCTGCCACTGCTTTCAGAATGAGGACTGGGAAGCACCAAGTGTCAGATCTGCCATGCAGAGCTCTCCATGATTGATTCTCATTCTGAGAATTGAGAAGCAAATGTTAAATCTTTGAAGAATGAGTTTTTCTATCACTGTTGGAAGTTGTGGAAAACCTAGATAGTTGTAGCTGCTAGAAATGTTCTGTATTTAGCTGTGTGGATATTTCCCATATGTCTTGGCTATCTGTTCTCTTCTGTAAACTCTGAATTCAGTATTAATGGTAAAAAGGGGTCCTGAAAATTTTCCCATGGACTCAAAATACAGCAATTCCCTTCTTAAACAGAGTAAGAGAAGGAAACTGAATACAAGGATATTCTAAAGTGATAGTATATTTCTGTAGGTCATCATGGGCTAACGTCAAGGTTACTGGCTGCGTTCCTTTCTGGTTTTGGTTGCTGTGATATTCATGCCTCCCAGCAGCTTTTTGTGCTTGTCTTACTTACATGGGATCCTTTATGGTTCTGGTAGGAAGCATAAAGAGCAAGCAGGTTAAAACTAGTTTCCAATTACTAGAATGTAAGACAAGTGGAGGCTTTACCTGGGGATGAAGGAGCTGGGAGGTAGGAGGAGGAGGACAGCAGTGAATCTCGTTACAAGCTTGTAGGGTGGTGAAAGATTGGAGAAGAAGCTTAAGAGTCAGCCAGGTGGCCAGTATGAGGGTAAATTGGTTTTGGAGAACATCAGAAGGCAAAAATAAATAAATCTCAATTGTGTTGTTAACTGTTATTTTCTGCTGTCAAGTAATAGAAGGCAGGAACCAGGAAGCTGCATATTTCTGGTTTTTATTAAATGCTTTAGATGCCATGGTGATCAGCAGGTTATAAATATAGATGTCTGCTGCAGCTAGAAGGTGAAGCAGGCTAGAAACTGTAGCCTTTAAAAGGGATAACATAAGGGTTAAAATTATGCTGTTGTCTGAAGCTTCCTTTTCATGAGTAGTCTCATGAAAAGCCTGTCAATATCAAAAAAACCCCACCTTGAAAAAAAAAAAATCACCCTCAAAACCTCTCCAGAACAAATGAACAAAAAAATTACAGGGCCAAAATCTTATCTTTTTTTTTTTTTTTTGGTTGCGTTTCTCATGAGATACCACCAAAATTAGAAATTAAGGGAGCCTCAGCTTTCTGTTTCCTACACCTGGTATGTGATGGAGGTGTACCACTGTAACAAATAGCATGCTCAGGGGTTTTTTTGCCCTTGTACCTGCTGCTACTCTTGCTTAACTGTGAACTTCTTAAAATACAAAACTAAGTTGTTATTATGGAGATACAGTATACTTATAAAGTAATACAGCTGTGAGGTCATGCCTGTCAAAACATGTTTTGAGTGTTGTGAGAGGAAGGAACCAGAATGGGGAGCCTGGGGGTGATGATGTTACAGCACCTGGTACCTCACAGCGTGACAGGTCCCAGGTTCACTGGCCAGAGCAAATATTGTTTCAGGAAAACAAAGAGCAGCACTGGGCAGTGCTAATGTCATCAGGAAAATAATTCACAGTGTTATTTACATCAAGTTATCAGTCCCTTTTTTTCCTTCTCTTTCTTTCTCTCCCCCCCCCAGCTATATTATATCTTTTATTTGATCTAATCTAAATCAGGGCTGTCATCGAGGAGGATATTCTCCAAAGGAATATTTTTCCCTAAGAAATACTCATTAGCTGTTTTTAGACTGCATTATTTACCATGCATATATTTGATTGCAGAAGAAGTATGCAAGAGGTAAAGCTTTAAGTTAAGACTAACAAGGCACTTTTTTTTTTTTTTCAGTAAAACTACTGAATTTAAGCCCTTCAACAAACAAGGGCACTCTGGAATCAGACTGAAGGTCTCCTGTTTAGATACTGAAGTACAGGTCTTAAAGTAAATATCTCTGAGTAAGGGAAACATCCAAAAGGGCAAAAGTAGAGAAATTTGTGAGTCTCCCCACTCTCCTATAGTTTAAATTATTGGGCAATATCTGAGTGCAAATATCAGTAACAAACAAATTCATACTGAGACAAGCACAGTAATACTTGTGTCATTCTTCTGGTAACTCGGTCACTCAGGATAAGTTAAGTTTCAAAATATGAGTGTTTGACATTTTATTGAAGAGAAAGATGAGCAGTGTGTCAAGGGCTGTAGGTGTGAAATACATTTAAAGAAGTGGCTGAGTAGTGTGCTCTAGTTTTCCATGTTCCTGATTCCCTTCCATATGGAGAATTGTGGTAATACATAGTGTCTTAAATAGATAGTTGCAGAACTGTCCTATGGTCAAATTGGCATCTGCCAAGAACAGCATTTCTGCAGTTTCCACAGCTCTGTCTTGTTGAGTGGCATGGTTTATGTGTGAGACTATAGAGTACAGAGAGTGATGAGATTGTTTGGGCCAACTCCAAGTACTTGAAATTTTACTTTGCTTCCTGATGGCTATAGCAAGACAACATGTCTTGCAAGCAACATTGTACAGTAATATTCATTTGTAGACGTTAGTAGACATTAACCCTTTTCAAAACAGGTTCACCATTGCTGTAAGATGACCAGGGCTGTAGTTTTGTAATGAAAGAGTGTACTGGAGCTGTGTAGTTCCATGGAAAGGTGAGTTTGAATCATAAGGTAATACATATTGTCATAGTGAACTGCTTCCCAAACAATGTTTGAAAAATCTTAACCTAAAATTACTTTTCAGTCCCCTGAAATCTAAAATGATTATTTTGCTTTGCTGCTGCTGTTTCTGTTCCGTTAGAAGTTTGCCTGTCCACGCTTTTAATACCTTGTTACGTTTCACTCTCTGTTGAGTTAGACTTTTCTTGTGGTCCATCTGGGAGAACTGCTACAGGTTTAATACCAGAAGTACTCATTTGCAATAGAAATACTCAGTTTACCCCTCCATGGCAGCAGTAGCTTATTTATTACTAAGGTTGCAAGTGGAATATGAAAGCTGGTTATATCCTTGTATGACCACCCATCAGTCTCATTAACCATGAGATGCTCAAATGGCTGAAGTCATGTTTGAGTTTCTGAGTGTGTAATGTACACTACAGGGAGGGCATTCTTCCTCTGGCTCTCCATTAGGGGCTTACTTAATGCATCACCCCACTCTTCGTGAAATGCAGTTTCATCTCCTGCTGGGAATGCCCTACCAACTAATGGTCTTTTTGTTATCATTATATGGCTAACCACGAACTTATATTCCCAAAAGATTTTGCCATTTCCTACATAGCTGTGCGTTCTTAGCTCAGAAATGAGCAGAAAAAAAGAGAAAAAAGATGGTCTTCTCTATTACTGTTTATTCCACTTCGTCTTTCTTAATGTAATCTAAAATTTGTCAATTTCCCATGTCACGGAGTTGGCATTTTTTTTGGTCTGGTTTTCAAAAGAAATGAGGCTTATGCAATGATGCTGTCAATTCAGCCCAGTAATAGCTTCTGAGTCTGTTAACTATTTCAACAAAATCTCAAGAAAATTTGGAGACTTTGAAGGTTCCTAAGAGATATGTGAAAGACCCAAGTAATTTGGTAGAAGAAAACCCTATTAATTTTCCTGCTTGGAGAAAATTCCCAAAATGAACTCAGCCCATGTTAAATATTAAAGAATCTGTAGAGGGGTGTCACTTGAAGACAAGAGTCCAGAGAAAGTTGGGATCTGTCAGTTCTGCTGCTCAAAGCCAACTTCGTATTAGAACCAGTGTGGCTATTAAACAGTGGTGCGGGCATGAGATAAGATGGATGTAGAATAGCATTTTAGAAGTTGCCGTGATGGTGAGCGAGGAGGAGCAAAAGGGGAAGGCGAATCTCCCCGTATCTGCTCTGTGTCCCTATTTTTGTGCCCCTCTTTGCCCCCCCTCGCCTCTTCCCATGCAGCTCCACCTGCACTGCTCTTTGTTCCCCTTGGTTCCAGCTGGCGACTTCCATTAGCCAAGAGAGCTGCTGGTTCAGCATTTCTCTGCATCTGCCAGGAAATAAATAGTGGGAAGAGAAACGGAAGGGATGTGCTCTTGTTCTTTTTGTCAGCTTTACTTAGGGCTTTTTTGGTTTTTGTTTTTTTTTTAGATTGTACATCTTGCAAAAATGTATTACTGTGAGAAAATTTCCTTGAAGCTAGAGCTGGATCCTATCACATCCTTGGTTTCCGTAGTTTTCTGGCATTAAGAAAAATGCAGATGCTTTGACATTGATGTGTTGGAGATGGATTCTCATTTATAGGGCTAGTAAATGTTCCATTGCCATTGAGAGATTTGATGTAGTCCCCTAAGGGCTTGCCGAGTGTTGTGTTTTGTTTGCATGTGCCCCTTGCTCATGCAGACCTTTGCAAAGTGTCCTACACCTGCATTCCTGCAGGTTGCTGCAGCCCCAGTTTGATCACTGTGGGGCTTTGGGAGCTGTTTGTCTCTATGTCCTATAAATTCTCTCTAACTCCCTGGGATGCTGAAGACAATGTGCTGGCACTATTTTTGGTCCTTTTTTGCCAGTACTTTCTCCTAGTGTTTTCAGCCTTTGTGGCTGCTGCCTGCCTGGGAGCTGGAGAGAATGTACCTGTTTCTTTTTTTTTTTTTCAGTTATACTTAGGCTCAGGTTCCTTATGACCCCAGGTGATGTCTCATCTGATGTTCAGGATTCAGATGAACAGATGGATTATACTTGGCACAACAAGCAGGTGAGCCCCTCGCACACAGTGTGCCAGCTCAACGTGTCACAATTGATAGCTGCTTCTAAATTAAATACTCAACTTCATTGCCATTTGCTCATTCCTCATTTATTTGTGAAAGAAGGCATTAATTTCTTCAGATGTGTTTAACGAGTCCAGATCATTTAGTAGCGGTTTCCCTTCAGGAAATTTCACTGCTTGTGGTGCAGGAGCTGCCTGCATTGCACTGGCACACAGGAGAAGCTTGCCTGATTCTCCTTTACAGCAAGGTTATGTCTTAACATAAAGTATTTCTTAATTAAGAGGATCATATCACCTTTCGAAAGTATTTACAGGTTTTTGTTAATTTATAAAATTCAGTGGTTTTTGTTATGAGTAAAAATTATTAGTAGACTTTCCTTGATTTTTTGCTGTGTCTCTGTTCTCTGTTTTTTGGTTTTTTTTCCTCAACTTGGAAGGAAAATTTCCCTGTTTCAGACTTTCATGACAGCAATGTTTGCAGGGAAATACTCCTACAAAACCTGCACAACTGTTTCCAGTGGAATTCAAAAATAAACGCCACCATCCGTCTCATTGCAGAAGTGTTTCTGCTGATAGTAAATCTTGGAAAAAAATATTTAACAATATCTAATTATGAGCCAAACTTTGCATGACCATGTACCTTTTGACTTTGTGAATGTGTTTGAGGCCTTAAGCTACACAATTTTTGTGACATGGCTTGTTTGAAAGATTATTTGGAATGCAAAATGGTTTCACGGGATGTGAAATCCTGTGTGCTTGTGTGCAACCAATTTGCCCAGTCTAGAGAGGGCTTCATGCATGCTCTGGAAACGTGAGGGCTGAGCTTCTGCTGAGAAGCATGACACGAACAATGGAGCCACACATGCCTTCATCCCTGTAGACCTGGTCAGATAGGTTGAACATTTCTGTGCTTCATTGCTGACTCTGCTACTTTCAGAGCAAGAAACTGCTGGGGAGGAGCATCAGTCTGGAGTAATTTGGATCCCTGTAATGCACAAAGGGAAGAGGGTTTGATCATAGATAAGAGAGGTTGCATAGTGAGACAGGACTTTGTCATTTTTACTTTTCAAAGTGTGACAAGGAATAGAAGAAAGGATAATCAGCAAAAGCATGTCTGAGGTTTTTGTAATGTTAGAAGCCATTCAAAATCAATGGTGTTTCAGTAGTTTTTTTCATGAAACAGCAACTGAGGTGAGACACAGTCTTGTCTTACAGTAATTAGGACTCTTGTCCTAAGAGTTGCCCCTGAGGTGCTGTTCCTCCCTCACTCCTGGCCTTGCACGCGGCCTTTTTCATAGGAAAAAGGCAAGTGGCAGCGTGAGCACCACGTAGTACTTTTCATGGGCCAGTGGTAGCATAAACATTAAGTGGTTCAGAAACAACCCATGTCCTGACTACCTACCTGATGGCTGTGTCAGCACAGAGAAGGGGCTAAGCTGCGTCAGCAATAATGATAAGACCTGTTGAAAATCAGAGGCTGGGAAATGCATTTCTCTGAGACCTCTGCCCTTCTTTGAAACCAGATGGACACCAAAGCTAATGGGCTATGAAAAGCACCGGGGAGGGGGCTTGGTGTGTTGTGGTCACATCAGCCTCATCTTTATAGGAGGCTGGATTATCTACGGGTATGGAAAGGACCTTGGACCATACCTAGACACCCTCTCCTGTCCACAGCAAAGTCCCATTTCTGTGTTATTCTCAAGCAATTTGCTAATCTCTGGATAACTCTGTAACTTTTATAGGCAGTGTGCTCTACTGCTGTTTTATCTTTAGATTTAAGAAGGTTGCTTTTAAGCCTTATGTTGTTTACGGCCTGTCTACAGAGGATATGAAGAACAGATTATTCCTCTCCCTTTTCAAGCCAACTCTTATTGTGCCTCCTTTTAGTTTATCATTGCAAACTGTCATTTACACATTTCTGCAGCAAGTCTTGGGAAAACTAAAGTAGAGAAAATTTTTCTTTAAGAATCTTGGGGTAACATTTGCTAATAAGATAGATAACAGTATAAATGGTCATATCAGATGTAGAGAATAAAAGCCGTATGGGCTTGATTCTCCAGAGAAGTACAGTTTCACTGTGGCTTTCTTTTGGACTCTTGAGTGGGGACTGCCTTGCACCTGAGTCATGCTGGTATGTTTTCAAAGGCCACTGGATAACAGCAGTTGGAGAGGTCCTCCCTATGGACAGGGCTGTGCTAGCCCATCATGGATCAGCTGTGTGCCTGGACAGTGCCGCTGCCCAAAACCCCCAAGGCAGCCAAGATCTTTACTGTCCATCAGTGAATTGTGTCTGGGGTTACTGTCTGCCCTGAGACCAGCCACTCGCCCCAGCAGGCTAGTCAGTAAGGAATTCATGAAGTTTTTGATGTTCATGAAAGCGTCTTAGTTTCTGCCAAGGCAGACTCGAAGGTAGAGTTCCTACAGATTCGTTGAAATAGTGGGTTGCATTGCATGATGTGTTTGCCAGTGGTTTTTTCATTTCCTTTAAATTCTAGTTTTAAAAACATGGTTCCTACTGCTAGTGGCTTCTTTTTGTGGTCACGTATGCTCTTTGCCCCTGAAACCAACTTTGGTTGTAGACCAGAAAAGAAGGCTTGTTACCAGAGTCCAGTTTTCAAAGGGCCCTTGTTGGAAATACTGACACCACTCTCTTAAAAACAAACAAATACGCCCCCTCTCCCCCACCCCCCCAAAACCAAACCCAAACACAAAACCCCCCAAACCTAGACCCTCTCTAAGGGAATGAATTCACACTAAACATCCTGTTGAGTAGGAAATGTTTCTTATTCAGTCCTTGAAAAATGAGCCATATATATGAAGCTCATGGGGGCAAGGTATGTTGGATGGTTGCCATCTTACATGTCTGTCAAGGCTTATAGAAGATCAGCAATTACCATGAAAACAATTTCATTACAGAATTCTTAATAAAGAGACATAGAAAAACTGTTAAACTCTTGAATGGTTTGTTTTGTAACCTCTATTCTGCTCCTCTGGGACTTTCCTTCTTAAAGTTTCATTCAACATCAACTTGTTTGATGTGTTGGTTCTTTATATGCCGTGCTCTCATCTGTGGGCCATGTTGAGGGTTTGTACCTAAATGGACTATAAATACCTTGTGCAGGAATCCAAGTCAAATCTTTTCCAAAGTTCTTGCAGAAAATCAATTTCCTGTGGGGAGTGTCAAGATTTTAAAGGTTAATAGCCCATGGAAATGCCTCCAGCTTTTTTAGCAAGCTGGAAAAAAGTAAATCTGGTATTCTTTTGCAATCCAAATTAAATTTGTACTCTTGATGTGCAATAAGTGCAATTATATACCTCACTAAAGTTTCTTATTTAAAAGGAGAAAAGGTTTTGTATTCTTTCGGTTTGAATTAATTCCTTTTGACATTGGAATATGGTGCCAAAGATTTTCAGTGTTGTGAGAATTATTATTATGAAGCAGTTCTAATGGATTTAAAAACAATGAGAGCCTAGGGTATGGTGCCCAAATATTGTGACATTAAAAAGAAAGGTACAGAATACAAATACATTCCATTATAAACTGTAGTTTAATTGGATCATTTTTGCATGACTTGTTCATTGCAAACAAGTTTTTCCATGTTTCTGAATCTGGAAGAATGAAAAGTACAGGTAAACAAATAAGCTTCTAAAAAGGTGTGCCTACTTTAAGAAATCAGTTATTTTTCTGAAAAATAATTTTAAAAAGTTTTGCTCCTAAACTGTTGATATTATTTTTGAGGTATTTTGCATGTTTTTGCTGTTTAATGGAACATTTGCAGTTGTCACAATTTTTCCATGATTGTTTATTTGGATGAAAAAGATAGCATGGTTTCTCTTCATTTGTCAGAATTAAAATCATCCCGGTTTTCTATGTACCTCAAGATGACCTGAATCTACAAACATATGGTTCTTCAAAGCTGTATTTTATCTGTCAGAAGTGAATACCTCCTTTGTGCTAGTAAGGTATGTACAGTGAGAGATTCGGAATAATTTGTGGCATGAATTCCAAACATGGTTTTGAAATTGTCGTGAGTTTATGGAGTGTGTCTGCCATACGTATGAAGAAAAGGCTCCCCCCTGCCCCGCCCCTTCCACCCCCTCCCCAGTATATTAGGAATTTGTACTCACCCAAACTTTTCAGAGAATTAGGAACTTTAAATTTTATTGTGTAATGCACAGTTTTGTATTTAACTTTCTTGTTACTACTTAGAGTAGGCAAGTTGTTTTAATTCAGAACTAACATAGTAGTACAGATTATTTTAAAAATTATCTTTAACTCTTCTTCCTCTCTTTCCTCAGCCTACCCTCAAAGCCAGTAATGAAATGCAGTGTAAATAAGTACTCACACATGTGAAAAAAAATACTCCTGCTTTTTGACTGAAGACCTAGTTTCAAAAGCAAAATAAAACTAAGCCACAGTTGAAGGATTTCAAATGAAGAAATGTAGCAATAATGTGTGTTCTCTTTAAATGTTTTTCTGTTATGTTTTAACTTGCTTTCTGTAAGCTGTCAATAGTAAGAACATCTGAAATTTAACTCCCCAGTGTGAAATAGAATTTTAGACATCCCAAGTTGACAGCACTTTCTGTAGCAATGCTTGCTGGGCAGCAGCCAGGTAAGTAAAGCAATATTGGTTAGGTGGGACTGGAGTGAAGGGGAGTGCTGGGAATAGGACTTCCCTTGTTATCTGGCTTCTTGTGCTTAACAAAGCGGTTGTTGTAAGTCTACTAAGCCAACAGATTCCTGTGCAAAAGTACTGAGGGAATTAAAAGCTTAAGTGGTTCTTGCACTCTCAAGAGTTTTAATGGTTTAGGCAAGGAAAACAGAGGAAAGAGTATATATTTGTTAAGTACTAATGCTTTTGCTTGTTCTCAGCTAGGCTTCAAAATAAAGCAGTTAAGAAACGTGGGGGTTTTCAGTTCTTTCCTAGTGAATTTGCATGGCACTGTTCAATGTGACTCTTGGAGAGAGAAATCTTTTGAATTGTACAGCTTTTATAGAAGAAAAGAATTTCTAGTTCAGTCATACAAAGAGCATCTCCTTACTAAAATATAAATTTATTAAAAGTCTTCTGTGGTTTTACTCTTTTTAAAGCTGCTGCTCTTTGACCCACTTTTTGTGTGGTAGGGTTTAATTGCACGATAAACTATTTGCTCTGTAAGGACCTGTTTCATTTAGCACAGAAATGGTTCAAAGTAAAAGGCAGAGGGTTAGGAAAAGGAAGAGAGGCAGCTGCCTTTAAGACAGGAGTTGGCACTCAAGCTCAGTTTTTGATATCCAGCTTTCGTTTACTTTAAGCAATAATTTGCCTGAAGACTTCTGCCTAAATATAAAACTTACCAGTGTGAAAGAGCAAGAAAGCAAATGAAGCAATTGAAAGGAAAAATGATTGCTAAATGGTTCCATTCACTGTCCTGGTGCACAGGCTTAATTTTCAATACTGAAGCAAAATAATGCTGAAAATGAACAGATATTCAGAAAAGCTGCATGTGACGACCTTTTACAAATCCTTTTTATTCTAATATGTAGTAATGTGTACAGATGTCTTTTTGTTTTTCCAGATTAACGCCAGAAAGTCCTGTGAAAGAGTCATAAAAGCCTCACAGCTAATGTTTTTAAATACCTTGCCTGCTGTGTGCTTTATCCTGATAATGGAGGTATATTAAACTAAGCATGTTGTTAGTTGTTGCATTAAGACCAAAGAAATGAGAAACTCTGAATAACTTAGCATTTCAAATATGTTGTGAGCTCCTCTTGTACATGCCACTGTGCCGAGCTGGAGGTGTTTCAGCAGGAGCCATGGGTGGACCTGGTATGTGGCCGCTCCTTCCCAGTGCATCTCACTCCTTCCCAGTGCATCTCCACTGAGCTCGTTTTGCTTGAATGATGGACCAATGCAAAATAGTTGCTTAATGCAGCTATTATGAGAGCGGATTGTAAATACAGAGCATGCAGCACCACAGGCTTTGTGAAGAGAAGCATGGAGCTGTCTTCCTAAGGCAAATGCAGATTTATCACCCTGGTTTTGGATATTATCCAAACATGGGTGATGCTTGGTTTATGAATTCTCCCATTTGATTGCAGGAAGATTTCTTGCAGGCTTAAAGATAAGTGCTAGTTCATATATGTTATGTGAAATGAGACTTGGATCACAAATAACTATGCTCATGTCCTTACAAAATTGGCCTGTGGAAATGAAAGACAGGGATAGAAGCTTTTGTTTGTTTAGTGCAAAAATGGCAAAATGTTACTTGTGAATGTGTAGGAGGATGCACAGACATAAGAATTATTTTTTTAAGTAGTTGTAGTATTTTGTGTAGAAAAGAGTGAAAATCTTTCTTAAAATTGGTGTGTGTGGATTTCCACTACTTGAAGAAAATTGCTAAGATTTTACTTGACATTTTCTTTGTGCTTTGCAGATAGTATCATATGTCTCCCGCAGTGATCATTAGTGCCTTTGGAGATCTGAAATCCACATGCAATACCAGCCACAGATCACTCTCCATTTTACCCATCTCTTCAGAGTCAAGTAAATTAGCAGTCTCTTCTCTGCCTGATGTGCTTTACATTCTTCCTTATTGATTTGCTATTTTGAGCCATAAATGTTTGTTGAAAGTTGTGCCAGGAATTTAGAAATTAAATGGGTATTTGCGTACCTGTGGCAAATCTCGGGCATTGGTTGCTTCCCTCAGTTGTGTGAGCCCGTGCAATTCCCTGGTGTGATGCAAGCAGATACCCTGTGTGGAGAAAGGACTGTTATAGGGATACTTGAAGTATTTGATTGAAATCTTAGAAGTCCAAAGCAATTTTTGACAGTCTCTCACAAGCGCAAATGGTGCTATCGTTATCTTTATCTGAGGATGGGAGAGAAGGGTTGAGCAGAAATTGCTGTGGCAGTGATGTGTGATGAGTCATGCAGCATCTGTGATAGATGAGAAATAGGCTGTGCCATTAGTGACTTTTGTCTTTCCAGATTGAACTAGCCTCAGCTGTTCCACACAAATTGCCACTAGCCTGGTGGTTAGAAAATCATTTTACAGAATTTCACTCCAGACTTAGGTCTCTGTCAGTGAATTGTGCCCATTTCATTTGAGTGCAATTCTCCTAATAATATGTCAATTAATTTTAAATTGCACAAATCTTCACTCTGCTACCAAGACTTGGAAAACAAGCTTCATCAATTGCTCCTTCTGGGACTTTGGGAAAGGCATAATTTAAAGCACTCTGTGTGACCTTTGGTCTCCTGTTTTTAATGTACAGAATCTGATTTTGTAAGTGGTTTTTGGATTAAAAAAAAAAAAGTGAGAGTAGCTTTGCTAAATAGTTTGCTGAATCTTTAAACCCGTGTTGCTAAAAGTTAGTGCTGGATAATTATCTCTGTGTAGTGCTGTGGAAGATTTTGCAAGAAAGTGGTATATTATTTATTTTTGCATATCATGATATTTGGGTATTTAAGCTGTTTTAAGCAATTCAAGATTAGGGATGAAAGACTAATAAAAATAAGCATCAGGGAGTTGCTGAACTGAATATTTAAGCACTCATCTGTATTGCACCGACCTGAGTTAAAATATCTGGTGACAAAAGGTAAATGATAGAAATTATATGTTAGACATCAATGTATAGGACAAGCTTTATTCTTATTTTTCTTTACTGGAATCAAGGCCCACTGAAAACAGATACAGAGGGATTAACTTGAGTTTTGTCTCATAGAAAAATCTTACTGTGAACCGAGCCTTGCATGGGAGAGGCCATCCTGCTTCAATCCATGTACCAGGTCTTCTGCAGTGAAATCCAGAAACCTGCAGCTAGTAACTTTGCTGCTGTAATTTTTGACCAACTCTGCTATATATCGGTCACCACTTGGGTTTGGGTCACTGTATTTCAGTGGGGTTTTTGGCAGGCTGGTCTGCAGATCCTGTGGGTAGCTGAAGCTAATTGCAATCATGCAACCTATCCACAGCTCAGTGCAGCTGTAGAAAATTCAAGTTTCAGCTCAGTTTAGGGTCACCACCTCTGCTTATTTTTAAAGACTGCTCTTACTTCTTTTACTAATTGTTGAAAGAGTTTATTCTCCTGTATTTTAAAGGGTTTATCCAAGAAGTCATGGGAAAGTTGAATCAATTAACTGCATATTTTTTGAGCAAAGCCAAGCAACATTTGCTTCAACCCTTTGTCTAGGCCTTTGTCTAGCCCTTTGTCTGTGTATCTCCAACTGAGGGGCTTTCTCAACTACTCTTAAGGCTCTCATGTGGTGATGTGAGCCCATTGAGGTGGAAGTTCAGTGGCTAGGTGGGTACTTTTGGGTGAGGCCCTGCTGGTTGTCCCCTGAGCTGCTGAGGGTGTTGTGGAAGGGCTTCAGTGCTGGCAGAGTGGGAAGGAGAAGTGGGCATCCCTTCAACTTTGGATGAAGATTGTGTAAGAGTTTGTGGGAGGAAACCTGAAGGATGGCACAACACACATGCAGTTGACAGTGCTACTGCTGCTTGTGGCTAAAAGGACTTGGCCAAAATGATATAAAATACTGATATCAGCTGAGATGAGAGTTTTGATTTTGCCACTCTCAGCGGCCAGAATGACTTACATCTGAGCCATCTCTGCTTCTCTTTAGTTTCCTAGACTAGCCCATTATTTGGGTAGATCTCAAAACACCAGATATTAAGGTTTATGAAGAAACTTCAAAGCCAAAAGATTCTGAATTTCCTCACAGACCTTGTACCATAATGATTTAAGCCATCACTGAAATGTAAAAATGTAAACACTAGATATTTTTTTCATAATCTTTCTAGTCAGCTTCAGATATTGTCTGTGTTCAATCTCTTGTCATCTACAAGCAATCTGATCCCACAGAAGTATTGTGAGATAAACCGCGGCCCGTGGGGCTCAGCAATTGAATGTCTTGTTTCGTGCAGAGGCAAAGCAAATGAGATGCCTTGTTTGATTATGATCTGAGATAAGAATTTATTTACATCTAATTTGGCTGAGATGTGCAACTGGGTGCATCAGGACCTCAATGGTGGCTGGAGGGGTTGCATTCCATCAACAAGTAGAAGTGCACTTGCTGAGAAGAAAAGGCTGCTCGCCTTCCAAAATAACTAGAGAAATGTTTTTGCCTGGATATATAAAGATAACAGTAATTGTCATGCTGTTGGTTTCTCTTGGTATGCTTTCAGCTGTGTAAACGCCTACAAATGGAACAGATCATAAAGTTATCCTGGCATAGCATCTGAGACTAAAACTCCTGAAGTATTTCCTTGTTGTAGTTGCAAAGAAATGTGGAAATAATAAGGCAGCTGTTGTAGAGGCAGCAGGAGTGTACTGCGATACCCTCTGTAGGCAGTCCTGTAGACCTCTCTTGAAGTGATGGCAGCTTAAAATAGCTTTGGTTTCTGGGATTCACCCTTAGCAATGCAGTGTACTCAGACAGAATGAAGCCTTTAAACTTTGCCATCACATGAGAAAATTAAAGATTTGACTGAAAAGGTTCATATTTAGGGTAGCCTTGGCTTGAGTTTAACAGTAGAAGTACCAAAAGAGACTTCTGATAGCAGTTAATTTTTATATGGTCGCAAAGGAAATTACTTTCCTTTCTGTCCATTTACCTTGCTGTACTTGGTCTTCAGCATTTATCCAACAGTTGTTTACTTTGTTTTTCCTTAGTTGCTATGACTCCAAATTTGGGAAGATATTTTGATAGTCTATTCATAAAACATTACGGTGTGTTCACAGGAGATGTTATGTCTTTACTGGTAATCCAAAGCTTCTCACTTTTTCAGACACTTCAAGTTACTTTTTGTGCCTTAGATAAGATTGGTGAGCTTCTTTATGGGTGATAGGGAGGTGTTCTCACAAACTGTTTTACTTATATTGAAGTTTTTAATGATAATATTTTAACATGAGAAAAAACCAGAATTGTATTGCTGAGCTTCATAAGTTAGCTCATTTATTGAGGATTAAGTTGCAACAAAGAATTGATGTTAACCTCTTCAGAGGGAAAGATAAATCTGGTCTAACAACACATGATGTATAAAAATGAAGTGGATTTCTCTGTAGTACACATTTGCTCTGTGTGAGTAATACTCAAACAGAATTTTGACTTAAATGAGCAAAATTAATTCATCCCAAACCAGTGGGGATTTAAAAAAAAAAATAAAAAATCATTGATTTCTCATTCCATGATGCACTGTTAAGAGAGATTGAGATTTGACAAAAGGTAGGATAAGGATTCTCAGTATAACAAACTGCAAGATTCAATCAAATGTTTTTGAGCAGGCCTGATGAGTCCTGTATTATAAATGGCTTCATGCTCTGTTATAAAATTTCAGTGTTCTCAATTTTTTAATTTTTATTTTTTAAACTTAGCATATGCGTTTTAATCCATATCTGAACTGCAGCAATGGAGAGACCGTTCTTTTTATAAAAAAGGCTTGAACAGATTGCAGAAAGCTTTCCTGCAAAGGTTTGATTGTTATGGATGAGCTTCAAGTTACATTTAATCTCAGTTTTTTATATATATACAGTGTTTTGAATGGATTTTGAAAACCAAGTATATTGAAATACATTGGAGTTCATAATAAATGTCATTCTAAATAATGAACTCGGGCTTATAAATTAGTGCTGTATTTTGTCAGCGCAAATGTACTCTCAAGATGAAAATATGCTAATAGAAATGCTGCTTGTGTAAAATATTCCTTGAAATAATTAACAGCATGATTGCTGAGGTGGTCTAAAATGTGAAAAACACAAGGAAAACCACATCGTTCCCTAAAATCTGGCCTTGCCCACAGGGTGCTGGTATGGCTCCTGTGCAAACATGGTGTTTCCTGTAGAGCTAAAGAGGAACTCTCCATTTACTCCCACTACTAGTAAGGTTTAGATTTACTAGTTAGTTTTAGGAACACATGCATATTTGAGCTGGTGCAGTGCCAGCCCTGGCCCAATTCCAATGTGGATAGTTATATCCTGCCTCCATCAAGCTCCTCTTGCAATGTCAGTTGCTTGTGGGCAAGGGAGTTCAGGATAACATCTCTGCTGGAGGGGCAAGAGTTGGAGGGTCTGGGTTCTCTTCCCTCACATCCTGGACCTTCTCTGTGTTATGTAGCTAGATAAGCTCTTGAAAGAGAAGAGGCGAGTCAGAAGATGAACAGAAATCCTTGAAATGACTAGAGTCTTTAAAGAAGCCTATTTGCAATGTATAAAATGTATAGTATTAAGCATCTGTAGGATGAGCTTTATGAAACTTATGTCTCATGTCCAAGAAAAATGTTCTTGGCAGGGACTTCCATCAGAAGAAATTCAAATAGGTCCTCTGTAAGCTTCCTGCAGTCTGCTTGTTTGGATGGGGCAGTGTGACAGCTCTGTACTTGCCGTTTTACTTGCAACATTATACTTATGACCTTGCTTCTATAGTAAGATTTGAAAAGTGAATAAACCATCCATAACTCAGTTCTGTGTACCCTGCAGATTTCCATGGGATTTCAAATCTTAATAATGATTTTTGGCAAGGCTCTGTGTGTGTGCAGCATTTCAAAGAGTGACCTGCTGAATATCTGCATTTCCATATCCAGATGCTAAGGAACTGATTACCTGTGAAGAATATGAAGCAGTTTGGCACATATGCAGACTCATACTTCTATAAAAATCTGTGTTTCTTGTTGGTATCCTTATGCTCAGTTCTTAAATCTGGAGTAACCTGTTTTCAGGCTTTTTGTTTCAAGTCTTATAACCTTTATTAGAATTTCACTCACTATACTATACAAATTCATTGGCACAAGCTGTATTTATTAATCTGGATAGTTTTCTATATGAATTTGATGTGAACTAGTGAATATGAAACACAGAACGATTTTAAGTGGATGAATACTGTTCTCAAGAGTATTCATTTTTCAAAGTGAGAAGAAAAAAGCAAGGAGATTTTGAAAATAATGTGCTTCATCTGTTCCACCCCTGCATACTCCTAAAGGCACATGTTTAGTGAAGATGATACTAGTTTTTTTCTTTCAAAGGAAAGGCAGAATGAAGTCTCAGCAAATGTATTTAACAACCTCTGACCTAATTCTTTAGGCACTGCTATATAATTTACTTGGTGTGGAGACTGTCAGACATTTCTCGGGAATGGTGGTTCTTAAACCTCCTAATAAGACTGACATTAAAGTGTCCACCTTTTTCATGTCACATGCAGATAAACATTCATTAGCATCTGTACATTAAAGACAAAAGGTTGAGCATAGGAGGTGGGATTTCTTTCAGGTATATACTTCAGTGCTTATAAATGTTAGCATGCATCAGCAGCCTTTATTCCCTGTCAGAGTTTTTCTGGCCAACATTCCTTAATAATTGAAATCTCTTTGATTTAACAATGCTGACTCACATGTCCTAGTACCTGCACAATTCAGATCACTATTTTTTGTAGCTGGTGGTATACTGGCATTACCAGTCTTCCTACTTGAAGAGAAGTACTGCGTGATTCACATGCTTGAGTTTTTGTAGGCATCTGCAGCTGACTGTTGTACAAGAGGGAGGACTTGGCCAACCCTTGCTTGTTCAACTCCTTGACCAAAGTTTGACTGCTCTGCTCCTGCCCTGCCCAGTCACAAGACTCTTTACTGATTGAATACAGTTTTGTATGGGTGACATTTTTTTCTTAACCTCTGCTCAGGAATCAACTTTTTCTAGTATGTAAAATACTGTGCTGTTAGGCTTCAATGTGAGACTTAAGAGTTGTTTAAAAATGGGTTTAGTGTTTGTTTCCCTGTGTTAAAAACTGGCTGGATGGCTGAGCCCAGAGAGTTGTGGTGAATGGAGTTAAATCCAGTTGGCGACTGGTCACAAGTGGTTTCCTTCATNCGAGGCTGGTGTTGGTCTCTTCTTCCAAATCACTAATGATAGGACGAGAGGAAATGGCCTCAAGTTGTGTCAGGGGAGTTTTAGATTGGATATTAGGAAGAAATTCTTTACTGAGAGAGTGGTCAGGCACTGGAACGGGCTGCCCAGGGAAGTGGTGGAGTCACCATCCCTGGAGGTGTTTAAGAAATGAGTAGATGTAGCACTTGAGGCTATGATCTAGTGGTTAGGGAGATGTTGGGATGAAGGTTGGACTTGATGGTCCTAGAGGTCCTTTCCAACCATAATGATTCTATGATTCTGTGATTCATGTGATTCTCTTGATGGCCGCGCACATGTGCTCACATGTGTGCACTGAATCAGGTCTTGTAGTTCTTGGTATTGGCATAAAATGTTCTGCTTGGAGCTGCTGGAGAAGTGTTTCCATATTCCTGAAGTGCTTTCCCACTAGATGTGCAAAGGTGTGATGGCACGTGAAGCACTGATGCATGTAGATATGAATGGTTCTGGGTCGTGTCAGGAGGAAAGAGTGTGGGGAAAGCCTGGCAGTGCTATCGGCAGGTTTTTGCCTCACAGATGTGGTTGCTCTCTGCTGCGTTTACCACTGTGTTACCTGAAGTTGCTAAGCGTTGGCAGTATATCAGAAGCTTGCCTTGCAACTTAGTTATGTTGTTCCTTAATGTAAAGCAGTGATCATGCAGAGCTTAAGCAGTAAGAATGTTTTGTAGTTAGGTCTTTTTAAAATATACTGTCTATATGTTGTCTTCTCTGCCATAAACAAAGCTATTTTGAGTTCCTTTTGGTTTAGATGTTGGAACCCTGCTTTCTCAAAACAGCTAGTTTTTTAGTATGTGTTTCAGGTGATTAAAAAGGTCTAAAATACATAAAACATTTGTTTTTAAAAGACAAGATGACAAAATAAAATAGTTACAGAAATACTACAGATATGAAGGAGCAGAGCTAATCCATAGCAGAGCCTCTTCCTCTGGACACCTTGGTATGGAACTGCTCCAGCATGTCCCTCTTCCTATTGCCTTCCCAGGCAGTAATCCTCCTGGATCCAGAATGTGTTGTTTCTTACTTTGCTTTAAATAATGAAGAGATAGATACGTAGCCCTGGGCTCCAGATAGTATTACAGATATTTGAACAATGATCTGTTCAGAAAGAAATACTTGTTTAAGAATGTAGCAAAACTCGTCTGTAACAAGCAGATCAAAGACTCTGTAAACACAAATTTAAAAAAAAAAAAGATATAGTGGATCAGGTGCTTGACACAATTTTGAGATAAGCTGTTAATAAGCCACTGCTGCAAATATTTGTCTTTGAAACAGTTATAAGAGAGTGGTTGATACAGAAGGGAGCTTGGGTTTGCTCCATGGTTGAGGTCTTAGCTGTGGCATTGTGGCAGGTTGTTCTCCATAGAGTGTTGGGTGAGGTATGAGTCAGCAAATAGCAGAAGCTTTCTAACATGTTCCTTAAAACATGAAGGCAGTTGATGAACTGGCAAATATTTCTACCTTATTGTAGTTTGAGCAAGGACAAGTAAAAGAATTGTGCTTTTCTAGAGTTGGGCTGAGATGGAAGATGCAGCGGGAAAATTTCCTTCAACGTAGGAGTCAGTGATGCTCTTCCCCCCCCCCCAGTGAGTTGAATATGCATTCAGCTTACTCGTGTTCCTTGCAGAGTCTCACAGCCCACACAGAGAATTGAACACCTTTGGGCAGGGTTTGCCCACAAATGACAAACATTTATGTTGCAGATAGCAACAAGGGAGGCAGAAAATACGAAAGCTGTGTGCCAGCTAGATACAGAGGATGCTGTAACAAAGCTAATGGCTAAACGAAAAGCAAAAATCCCAGCTCTGCCTTTGCCTTACAGCTGAAAACCTTTCCTTTGAGGCTACAGGATGGTTATCTCAGCCTGTCCATAAGATTATGGAATAGTTGCTTCTGATTTTACCTCTTTTTCTACTTATGGAAAACAAACTTCAGTTCTAGGCTCACATTCAGTTCAGTTCTTGCAATCTAAATTAGACCTGACCAGGGTGTTTGAGAGGTCAGTGCTGTTGGAGACTGCAGTGGAAACTTGTTCAGAGAGAACCTGGGAGAGCTGGAACAATGTCAGATTGTGCTGGGAAAAGCTGCTTCATGTGGGATGTCTTCAAGGAGCAATTACAAAAATAACACTCGCTGTCAGCCGATAGAGCAGAGCAGTGAGTGGATAATAAATACAAAAATCTGCTTTGTGTTCCAGTATCTCAAGATGTAAATCTTTTGTATTAGAAGTTTGCATGGAGAATGGTAATTTAAAACAGCCACTCTTCCAAACAGCTTGTAGCTACATATTAAATTTTATTGTTGATGAGCTAGAGATCTGTTGTTTGGGTTGTTGGTTTTCTGTTTTTTTTTTAAAGCATATATTTTTACAACCATATAAAAACTTCTGGCCTATCAGAAGGGTGTGCAGGCTCTTTTTTGCCTTCTTATGACTGCTTGATAGGGAAGATAGCATGATTCGTGCACAGAATGTGCGTTTTAAGGCTACCTGCTGGAGTTCAATTGATCTGAGAGGTGCTGTTCTGGGACTGACTGAGAACAAACACGAGATTTGACACTACAGCTTTCCATCCTCCTCCAGGAAATGCTGTTTTCATGTTTTGTGTAAAATGAAATTTTTTTCCTTAATTGGAACAGTGAAATTGTTTTATATAAGCAGTTACACCTTGCAGTATGTTTAAACTTAGTTTTAGAGGCAAACCATTGAATAGATAAATTTTTGACTAATTCTATTTATCATCCTGAGGTTAGATTTGGCAAGCAACATCTGTAACCTGCCACTATGAAAAATTATTTCCAATGTGTTCTTCATTAAACTTTTCTTCAATATTCAGCTGACACTGGAAGATTATAGTTTTCTGCTGAAGAATTAAAGAAAAAATGCAATGAAAATTGACTGTTTATAGTTCTGTATTAAAATCCCTTGAAGAATCAAGATATGCAAGACGTTTTGATTTACTTGTGTCTGTTCAGCAGTGCATGACTAGAAAATACTGGTTCTTTCCTTGCTAGCTTGCTGAAAAGTATGCAACCCAAACTGTCAACAGGAAAGGATAGAAAGAATTTGTTTTTAAATATCAGTTGAATGGAGGCAGAACCAATGTTTTCCCTTTTCAGGGGATGTTTTCATATATCTTAGTTTGAAATTGCTCTCTGTTTCATTAGAGAAAGAATCTAATTTCAGCTTGAAAAAATAGTATATCACATACATATACAATGCCTTTAATTCAGATGGATCTTCAAGACTCTTAACAGTATGTAGCACAAGCTGCCTTGATTTCAGTATTGTTAAATGTAATCTGCCCATCAGGAGGCTCTGTGCACTGACCCTGCAAAAGGTAAAACTAGGAAACAAAAAAATGATGCAGTATTCAGTTTAAGCGGCTGTGGAAACTTGAGCAGGCAGCATGTTCTGAGGAATTAATTTTGGATAAAGGCTAATCTGCTACCTACCTCTGCAGCTGGTGGAGGGCTGCTGCTATTAGCAGCTCCAAGCAGAGTCTTGATGTAGGTAGTATGAAATGCTGTCTGGAAGGAACCCAAGACTATGTCCTTTGACTGTACAGGGAACCTGGTAAGAGTAAATGTCTGTACCTGCAATTAATCTATATGAACACCTACAATTAATTATGTAATAAATCTGTCAGCTTGCATCTTTTGCTCCGGGCCATTAACAAAGAGATCAGGAATTAGTTGCACAAATAACACAGAGAAGCTTGTGCCTACAAAATATATTTCTGTTGTTACTGCCAGAGAGCAAAATTACAGAGAGGCCATTTCAGGTTGATTGGCTGTAAGTATGCTTGAGAAACAATGTCATATTTTTGAGAGATGGAGTATCCTTGATAAAAATTTTTAGTCTGCTTGATCAGGAAAAAATGCTCGTGACTCCGTATTAGGAGCAAGCAGAGCATTTGTGGCACTCAGCAACTATAGTATTTTAGAAAAAGACATAGAAAATTAACTCTCGGTATCTTTTCAGGAAGATGATAGCATCGCAATTCCCTGCATGGAAGTCCCAGTTGCTTAGTGTTTCCTCTTTCCAGCAGCCGGCGAGAGGAAACACGGATCACAGTAACGCTGTTGCTCTGTGCCAGCAAGCGCAGGATGCCACGACAGGAAAGCAGCCCAAGAGGAGAAAAGTCCCTCTAGGGTACAGGCCTCGTACACCCAGGGATTTGGTGTGCCACTTTTGCACCACAGCAGCTTCCATCCTTGGGGATGTCTGTGGGTCATGCAGGAGGTGAGCACCTGCACCCCTCCATGGGAGGGCCCGGGTCCAGGCGAGTGCCCAGCTTTTGCAAACTGCCTTGTTCAGTTCTGACCTCTGTGTCACAAACCTCTCCCATAACAAACCAGGGCTATGTACCCAGATTGAATTTCAGCTTGGTTGTGCCCTTTCTCCATCTACTTCTCCCCAGGTTGTTGAAGCTGTGCATCTAGGATGCACAACAAGGTCCTGGCCAGTGGTGGTTGTGCCCGTGGGGAGCCGGCTGGGCTGCAGCCCCCACTCCATGTCCTGAGTCAGACCTGATGGGCTATCTTCCACACTGCTGCTCAGGAGGTGTGGAGGTCCACACTGTGCTCAGGAGGAGCCAAGGCTGCTGGTTGGGAAGGACCATGCAGGACTGGGAGGTGTGGGTAATAGGACTGAGTCAATTACAAGCATCCAGGGATTATGGGAAGGAGGCAATTACCTGCTTTGGACTTCAGAAATGGTGCCATTGCTCTGCCTGGCCCTCGCAGAACGGTGCCAGTACAGTGATCAGCTGTCCCAGCAGCATGTCGCTGCCGCAGGCAGCCAGGTGCTGCTTCCACAGCACAGCGGGCATTGATCTGTGGCATCAGCTCCTGCCACAGGACCATGGTAGGCTGCTATTGGGGCCCCACTGGTGCAGCAGAACCCCACAGTAGACAGTGTTGCTCCCTATGGCAGTGAGGAGCCAGCTGCAACACGGGGTCTGCGTGGTGCCATCCACCAAGGTGGATGTGATGTGCTTGATTCCTTTGTGTGCCGTGGACTGCAAGGAGTTCCCCTTCACCTGTTCTTCCCTCCACAGCACCCTCCCATTTTTAATCATCCATCTCAGGTGTATGCTGTGTGTCCTGTGTTCCCACTGGAAAATGAAAGAAGTAAGGCCAGTGACAGAGTAGGGGGATAAAAAAAAATAAAATAATGCCAGAGTGACTTCAGAAAAAAAGATATATAGAGGAAAGGGAATGGCAAATGCCACTAGTTAATTGAATCTGTCTTCATACAGAGAATCAATCTCCCTTTTCATCAAGCAGTAAGAGAAAAGAAAGCTGCTTGGTACATCTTGTGACCAAAGAATTAAGCCATGCATCTCCAAAACTTGCAGGAAGAGAAGGAAGCCAAAGCTTATTCGGTCAAAGCAGAAGCCACATCCAGATAAGAAAGAGCTGGCTTGAAGATACTTTTCTTTGATCAGTAAGAATTACCATTCTGAAATGTTTGATTTTTTTCAGTAATTGTTTCACCTGACATTTTCCCACTGTATATATGTGTGTATATACATAAATAAATTAGAAAAAATACACTGTTCATTTTTGCTATCTGTTTATACACGTGATATGGGAATAGTTTCTGTCATGCCACTGTAGCTTGAGAGCAATCCACAGATGTGGTTTTCTGGAGAGTAGCACTTAACCATGAGAATCAGTACAGCTCTACTCTCATCCTGCACTCAGGCAATGCACCTCACCAACCAGGACATGCTGCTAATCTAGGTGTATTTTCAGTTTGGGACTTCCTTTTACTTCTGGGGCAAATGGGGTTTCTTTCTAACCTCAATGCCGAGCTGATGTTTGTGAACATCTGGGACCTGCAGACATGGGAGAATTGGCACCTGTGCTTAAGACCTTCTGGTAGCTGTTGTTTGTTTAGCTGTTCTCTTGAGCGTGTGAATGTGGAGCCGTTTGCTTCATAGAGGTGGCTGACTGAAGCAAACATTGAACAATGTGTAGAAATTAAGCTTCAGTGCTGAGACCATGTTAATTTTTCATAAAGAAAAGTGTTCTGCTCAAGCAGTGCAATGGGTGTTTCTTGTCTAGTGTTTATGTTCCAGTTACAGTAGTTGTCTGAACTGTTCTTGTAAGAGCTAATATTAAGTACAATTTTCTGTGAATACTATGGCTTTTGTGATGGAAATATTTTACTGGACAGTGTACTTAAGTTCATCATTTCACCTGCTATTAAAATAATATGTAGTATCAAAACCTGTAAGTCATTTTAGAATAGCAATGTTACCCATCAGTGCTTCTATAAAGCTTAACTGCCTGCCTCTGATATACTAAGGGGAATGTGATCAGACAACAATATCCTGAGTTGAAACATATATGCTTAATAGAATACTTTAAACACAAATGTTTTGTGTTTTTAAAGAATTTTTCTTTGTGTAGAGATGTTTACATTCCCTGAAAGAGTGAAATGCACTTAGCCAAGGTGTCTCTTCTCTCTTAGATTACAGAAGTTTGTGGAGCCAAGCGTGTGGGTTATTTTGGTCCTGCTCAATTTTATATTGCTTTGAAGTTAATTGCAGCAGCGCAGTCAGGGTTCCCAGTACGGATTGAGAGCATTAAGAATGGTAAGTAGCAAATTTTGCTTGCAGCGCTGTGCACTTGTTTCTTGCATTCTTTAGTGCTTGTCAGCTCTCCGTGGTGATAAACTTTTTTTCTTCTAGTGTGTCTATGAAACAATTGCACTGTGAGGAGCAGAGAAAGTAGAAGGTAATGTTACATTCTCTAGGTGACTGGTAGAAAATTGCAGTGAATTACATATGTGGCAAAGCTGAGATGTCATCCCCCTCTGGAAAAGGCATTACCAAAGGAATGGCACGAATGACAGCTGATCTGTGCTGGGGGTGCATTTCTCTCTCACCTTCAGCCTCTAATCTTGACAGCTCTCCAGAGTGGGTAGCTGATAGCTGCTCTGGGGGCAGGCATGTTGTGGGGGACATGGGCAGGTCAGGGGTCCCCCTGTGCAGGGCAGCTTGCAGCACTCATCTGTTTTAGCAAATAATCCTGTGGAAATAAATGGGTAATGGTGACAAAATCATAATGCTTCCTATCAGTAGGTGTAAAAATGTGTACTGGGTGTAATTTAAAACCGCTTTGTTCTTCCCAATGAATTGACAGTAACATTAAACGTACCATTTTTGATGGAGAAAAATGCTTCTTAAAAAGGGCTTATCAAACTCAAGTGATGAAGAGAGAAAGCAGGTCCCTTTTAGCTACAAAACCTTGATAGTGGCTAAATGGAAGGAACTCAGTGTTCTTGCTTTGCTGATGTATGTTCTGCCTCAGCACGGCTCAGGCATCAAAACACGTGGCTTTTCACTTGGGCTTGGGCCTGAACAGGTTTGAACCCTTAGCTCCCATATCGCAGGTGGGCATTTGAACCATGTGTGAGGCTGTGCTCTGAGCAAGAGTGCTTGCCACCATCTCGCTGAAGGGCAGTGATGCCACCAGTCATAAGATCAGAGAGGAGGTAGGAAAGGCAGGACCTACCCATCGCCTCGCAGTCGGATCCCTGCTCCCGGCACGGTTTCTGCTCTGCTGTCCCTGCTAAGGGCGCTGAAATGCAACATTCGCAGGGCTGCCCCATCCCAATGAGGGGAAGCCAGGCTGGCAAGCACAGGCAGACCTGTGTGAGCTCAGCTCCTCTGGTCCAGAGCTCTCGAACAGGGGGATGAAATTGGATGCAGCTGGCAGGGTTCTGTTTAGTGCCTTGCTGGAAGGGGAATTTAAACCAAGGGTGAAGCGGTGTGGCCTGGATTTTTCTGTCGGTTTTCCTTACAGACAGCTTGTGCACTCTCTCTTGCATTGCTGTCCTTTTTAAGGATGTGAATTTGGAAAAAAAAAAAAGACAAAAACCACCCAAACTAAATTAGAAACCTAAACCTGAGATTTACTGTGTGCTTTACAAGTCCAGCATCTGCAAATAATCCACAAATTTGAGAGAGGAAGGGTACATGCAGTCCTTGTATTGATGTTCTGCTTATTTTTACTGAAATGCTCCCAGTGCTAATTATGTTTTCTCTTGAAATGTATGAGTGCCTCTAGAGTGGGGTGAGTAACATGCACCAAACTCCAATTGATTTCTTTTTCTTCCTACTAGTAGTTGTAGGTATAAATGATTACAGAGCTGATATATGGCTTTGCTTGGTTTTGAGCATTCTATTATTTTAATTATATTGATCTTTCAGGGTGACTATGCACAAAAATAAATGGTGTTTCTTCAAAATAATTGTGAATTGTCTTAAAGTGACAAGAGCATCACTCTTCTCTTCTGTAGAGCAGACATGACATGGGACCTTTTGACATGGTTGTCTCACCAGGCCTTGGCATGATCTCTGAACCCTATCATTTTTAATTTGTTCCTTTTATGATGGCAGTGTTGAGGATACTGTGATCCTGACTAATTCATTAGTCCCACAGTTTCTGTGGGAAACTATTCTTTTCGTTACAGACAGCATTTTGAGGGCAGGAAATGAATTTGCTGCTCGCTTTAGTAATGCGCACAAGGCTTATTTCTTTCTTTTTGCATGGAGAGATTATATATTAAGCTAGTGAATGTAGCTTTGTGTAACATTCACATTTTTATTGACATAAAATGATCACAGGAGTACCACATTTAAAAAACATTGCAAAATATAGATAGTACTCTTTTATAGATAAACTTCTCATTGGTTTTACAAGATGATACTGCTTAAAGTACTTATAATGTTCTCTAGTCTCAATTGAATTTTTCTCTCTTTTAATGAAGAATTGCCTCTGCCGCGATTTATAGCACTGAAAAATGACAGTGAAGTACGTTATGGGACTCCAGCAGAACTCCATGGAGTTAAATTTCAGGTTCCACATGCAACTTTGGAAAAAAATTCCTACAAAAGAACAGATGAAGGGGACAAACAGGTAACTGGCTTGTCTCCTTCAGGCCAATATGTCGTCATGCATCCTCCTTTTGGATCCAGTCCTGTAAATGATTACGCCCATGTGGGCTTACTCAGTTTTGCAGTTCTAGACAGGAGATGAACTCCTGGCACGCAAAATAATCCCTCTCGGGACTGTACTCTGATTTTGATGCATCCCAGTTGCATTCCTGAAGGGAATTTCTCTACATGAGCTTGCTTAAAGTTGTCAGCCCTGTAATATTCTACATAAGTTCTTTCAGTGTTGTCCTCCTGCTTAGTCCCACACTGTTTCTTGGAGAAGGTTAGAGAGGGAGCAGCAAATTGAAATCTGTGAAACAGAACAGGAAAGCAGGCAATTCCTCATGGCCAGTATGATCCTTAGTCACTACAGAAATATTCAATTGGAGAAGAGATGTTGAATCATAAGCCACTATTTCTGGGTGGGATAAGGCCACCAGGTTTTCTTCCATTCTAATCTCCTCCAGGAGTAGCGTAGAAGAAATCTGCTTTTGTTTTGTCCTCGGTGAAACATCCTTCCAGTGTCTCTTGTTTCGAGTTGTCAATTTAAAGCTAAGGGACGTTTGTATTACCTGAATTTAGGAGAGCTGAGAGCACTCACTCAGATACAAGCAGCTTCACAGCACAACCTTGATTTTCATAGTTTTCCCTAGGCCTGACATCTTCACTTCTAGTAACTGTATCAGATTATGTTGTAAATGCCTGGTGGCAGGTGCTTTATCTTCTTGTAACATGCACACACATTTATCACATGGTGCATTGGTGTGAGTAATGGCATTCCCAGCCTGAGGTCAACCAACGGGAATGAGCTGATGACAAGATACATAGGTGGAATAACAGGATGGGGAAGAAGAGCCTGTATGCCTATCTGCCTGTGTGTACTGACACTGATGCAGAACACTGCCCTCAAACCCCTGGCTCCATCAGGGTTATCTATGTTGTGTTTTATCTTCATTTTACACAGTAAACTGCTTCAGGATCACATCCTCTTCTTAAACAATCTGTAAGTCAAGGTAAAGAGAACGATGTAGGATAGGTACCCAGTAGCACTGACAAACTGACAGAGTGCTTAAAAAACTAATTTGGAGATTTATTTTGAAGTATATTGTATTAAAAATGCTCTCCCACAAAGAATGCACTCACCCTAACTGTGTTACATAAATTTAAAGATAAGCCCTCACATTAAGCATTCCACATATACTACTTCAGGCATCTTTTTGAAGTAAAAAAGCTGTTCATTGTAGAGCTTTGCTATGACATTGCCATGCTTTACCCCTCGAATGTTCAATACCAAATTCTGTCTCTACCAACTTTTATTTTTTTTAAGGAGCCTCTTTTTGGAAATAAAGGGCCTTGGGGAGCTGCAGTGTTTGCCTTTTCTTTTTCCATCATGCTGTATGCATTCAGATTGCGATGCAGGATTACTTGGTTGTTTCGCTGTTGTCTCAGAATTTCTTTTTGTTGTTGGTGTGTTTTTGAAATAGGAAACCAAGTCTCCACCGATGTCTCCAATCTGCTCACCTCCTGCTTCTCCATCTACTTACCAGAGAATACCCTTAAGTTATGGATATGGTAAATCAAGAAGTGGGCTGGAGCAGCAGCATGGAGGTAGGATAAAAATTGGGATGTCTGCATTGTATTCAAATTTTTTTTTTTTTCCTCTCAGAAGCATCCAGATTTCAAATGCAACTAACAGTCAGTCTAATGATTTTAACGTTTAATTAGACCTGTATTTTGGAAAAGGATTCAATAATATAATCTTATTTTGATTGTTCAATCCTGTTAGCTTTCTGGTAAATTAGTTAGATTTATGTGTCACTGCTCATAAATGAATGCCAATACCTAATCTCTGACAAGACTACGTGCAATATATCCCAGTGAAAAAGTGCTGAGTATTTTTCAGAGTGCATGATGCTCTTGGTTTCATTAGAGAAGAAAAGCCTATCCTGATTTCAATATCTGCTCTATGTATCAACACTATCAAGTGGCCTTCACAGGAAAATCATACCAATATTGAGTCACAGTCATTCATTTACCAGTTAGGTAAACTCCTGTTTTGGAATTTTTCTTCACCCCACCCTTGGCATAAGTGATCAAAACAGCAATGATTGAATTCAAAAATAAGCAATACTAGTGAGGTTGTCTTCTGATATGACACACGTTCTGCTCCAGTGAAGATGATGTGGCAGATAGCCCACATCCTGAGGAGCTGGGCAGGAGGCAGCCATCAGGAGCAGCTCACCATGTTACCTGTCATGTGCTCTGCTGTTTTCTGGGACTTTGTCCCAGATCCATCAGTTCTCAGTGGGGAGTGGTATTTTGGGTGTTGTGGTTTTTTTTTCCCCTCTGAATTTGATTGCAATCATAACTGTAGTGAAATTTCTCATGGAGTCAGCAGTGGTGCAAAATGAGTAGAGGCAGCAGTGTTCAATCTAGCTGTTAGCTTGTTCTAAAATTAATTATTCAACTGCTTGAATTTTTAAGGTGGTAACATCCTAGAGGTGTAGAATACTATGGCTATTTTCCAGAAAAGGAATCTCTCCCGTTTTAATCCTACTGGAAATACTTCAGCCAAATGTGTTCTCAGTGGCAGTAAGTGGGTAACATTTTATGGCCCATGCTGTACCAAGTGCCAGGCTAGGTGACTTACTGATTTTCCTGGCCTTTAAGATTAGGACCCTTCCAGTTTTCTGAAGAGCACTTGAAAGGGTGGATGTGAAAGCCACCACATTAGTGCATGCACAGGAGGTGCTGGTGCCTCAGCTCTGGGTTGGGGGGCCTGTTCTATACAGCAAGTATGGCCCTGAAACAGTGTGTTTATCTTCAAGGGCAGCCCTCCACACTGTGACCATGACTATGTACTTTTTTCTTGATAGTTTTAGAAGCTTTTCTTGCTTGTGGACACACAATAGTGTGGCCTTGTGCTTAAATCGCTTCTCCAAGGGCATCTATATGCTTCCCAACTTCCTTCCCATGGCCTGTTTTTGGTTTTGTTTGTTTTTTTTCTTCTGAAATTAGCATTACTTGTACAGGAATAAAATTAGACACCAATACAGGATAGGACAACTTAGCAAAGTGAGGGGGTTAAGGATATAATTTTAAGGTCCTCCTGAGCTCAAAATTTAAAAAAAAATCTTAGTCTCACTTTTCATCAAGGGTCTTTAAGTTCTGTCTATTTAATGCAGACTGTCTTTGTGGTGGTACATTTTAAATAGGCTGTCAGCAGAAGTTTGCAGCTCTGTAAGAGTTTGCAAGTGTGTTGCCTTTGTTTGCATACTTGACCTATTTTTAAAACATTGTTCTTAAATGTGCTACTATGTCATCACTTACTATATTTGTTGCAGTGGAACACGGGCTTATTTTAGCAAAAGAAGTAATTGTTACTTTTCTTTATTAACTTTACTCCAAATAATGCAAAGTGGTGAGTCATGGTTTTGATTTTCAACAGAAATTAGGGGAGGGGGAAGAAGAGTATATGGAAAATCAGTGATTTGCGGTTTGGTAACATTGTCAAAGTGTATTTTTTTTTTTTTAATCTCAGTTAAATTATTTCTTATTTGTAATGCGTGCTTGTACTATATATAGCTATAAGTATATTAAATGCATATATAAACAGGCTATGAAAAGATATATTTCAACAAATTGAACAATAATTTCTGTTATCTAGTAATATATAACTAACAACTTCTATTAGTAATGTTTGAAGAAGAATGGTGTAATGTGAAAGAAGTGTGTGGAAGACAGAATACACTTGGATACTATTATACTAGGTTCACTTGGTAGATGCTTAGAAGCTAGATTCTTGACCTTGTGGTATCTAATTATTTCCTTTAGCCTCGGGGAATCATTTTTATTCTTTCACTTATATACTATGTTTTAAATGTCTATAGCTCCTTATGAAGTCAGACACTCTACTCACCAGCAAGATGGAACATCATCAGGGAATTATGGAGCCAAGCCTGCACTCGGCTGTTCAACTCTTAATCGGGTAATGAATTGCATGTTTTTCTTTAGTAGTACTACTACTAAAACAATAGAGAAATTTAAAAAAGAAAAAGGCAGAAGAATTCTGACTTCAAAAATAAAAAGTGTTCTGCAGGGTGTTTTTAGATTTGAGGCTGAAGCTTGAATTTTACTGTACGAAAAAGAAAAACAGCTGATGGGAAGGAGAAATTAACATAAATAATCCAATTAATTAAATTGCTGAAAGTAAGTAGAATGAGAATTACTGAATAGCATAGATAGGAAAACTAGACTCACAATCTTGAGTTCAAAAGTAGAAAAAAAATCAGAAGCTATCTTAGCAAAAGTAAAATATCTTCATTTAAAATATATGAGGTTTCACTGAAATTCCTGGTTGATTTAGAATGCCATGTGTGACACATGCACAAAATTTATGGCCTAATTTTCTACATATTCTGTTTTTTCACCCCAGTTGGTTAAATCACATCTCAAACAGAATAAATGAATTTCTTGAATTTGTTTGCTTTTATGAGATGAGTCCTATCTTTTCCTGCTGGTTGCAGAACCAGATCTTTCTGATGTTACATTATGCCTGCTGTGTACTGACTTTGCAAACAGGTAGTTTTCCCTATGGAAGGACAGAGCTCTCCGAAGGGAGAGCTTTTCCTAGGTAAGTAAGACTCAGAGAGTCCGTACCTTTTCCCTAGTGCTTAGCACTCCACACCCATAATAAAATGTCATCTGAGCCTCAGGAAAAGATCTACAAGTTGTGTCACGTGATTTGTACTTACTTGAAATGAAATTGAGTGCATTTGTGTAGCACTTTGAAATGAAAATTAATTTGCAGCTCTATGATGTTGCCTGTTTCAGGAATCTTTTGATGTATTGCAGAACCAGTGTTTTGTGTCTGATTCTTAGGAAATGGACAGGTATGTCAAAGAAAGGGTTGCAGACGTGACTGGAGCCTGATTATTGCTCATTCTTGCCCTCCCTCTTTAAAGAGTGTTGTCATCCAAGCTTTAATCTTGAATACTAAGTCATTCCAGTTTAACAAAGGCATTAATTGTGCCAGCAGCCCTCTCCTAGACACCATCACCCAACCTCCCTGAAACAAGTAATCAGAAAGCTAAGACATAAATGGATAAAATGTCTTTCTCTTCCAGAACATTATTTTTCCCAAAGTAGGATTTTCACCTAAACTGTGTGAAGTGACAGAAGGTTGAGGAGGTCTCTAGGGGTTTGTGTGTCTCCCTGGCTCAGCGTAATGTGTGCTGAGTTACTGGGGTAAGCAGAGGGTCCTGAGGCAATATAGCTCCCTAGGTACAGCACCACTCCTCAGCTAGATACCTAGTTTCTTTGCAAAGCTAAATTTTCATGCACCATGCAGCATAAATACAGCTTTAGGTCCTTTACTGTTTCAATCCATTTCAGTGTGCAGTTCAGGTTCATAATGCACGGCAGCCAAAGTGAACCCCCAGAATGAATCCAGAGGTAATAAAGTATGACTTGGACTTCCCTTTTTGCAGTCAGCAGTAGTGAGATTTTCTTTTACCTTTGGTTATGTAAAACTTCCTTTAATTGCCTAATACTTAATATTAGCCTCAGCTTTACAGATAAGTAATGGGACGGTAATCAGCATGGCCATTTTTTCTTCTCATCTTTTTAAAATATGTCTGCTAATGGAGAGTGAATCTAGCTTCTTGAGGTGCACTTCTGGCCCCCTGCCTGTGGCTGATGCCAGTGTCCTTCCCTTCAGTCTCTTTCAGTGGAGCGGGAGCAGCAGGACAGCAGCACCCATTACTCAGATGACCCTTGGAGGATAACGGAGGAGCAGCGAGACTACTACGTCAACCAGTTCAGGTCCCTGCAGCCTGACCTGAACTCCTTTATTTCAGGTAATTTTAAGCAAACACTTTGTGTGTCGAGTAGAGGGACTAGGCTGAGAGGTGAGAAGTGTTAAGTAGATAAATCAATTATTTTTTCTCTCTGAAGTGAGTTTATGAGAAAGAGTTCATTGCATTTTCTTTTTAAAGGCGGTTAACTCAAAGAGCAACCAAATACTATAATTATGCTTTTTTCTAAATAACCTGAATTTAGAAAAATAATTAAATCTAAGGGAGAAGTGTTGGTGATTCAGTAAAAATTAAAATGAGCTTGCTGTATTTGATCTACTATATTTGCAGATCACGCCTGCAGGGTATGTTGAGCTGAAAAAACCCTTTAGGGTTGTGCTTGCTTTCCCAGCAGAAATGTGGCAGCATCCATATGATGAAAGCAAAGCATGCAGTTAACTGTCCTGTGTGGTCAAATGTGAGTGTTTATGGCTCTGAGATGTTGACTTTTAGGTGATTAAGAGCAAATCCTGGAGAGCACACACATGGTAAAAGTATTGTTAACAGCACATTGAAAATGCATTTCCATCCTGAATAGAAGGCTCATGTTGCTCATGAGAAGTCCCTGTGGTTACAGACTGGTCTGGCGAGGAAGGTGTCACAGGTTTTAAACTGAAGTGGTTTTACTGAGCTCTGCTGTATTGCTGGGGTTCAGACAGTCCTTGCATGCTCAAAGTTACTGTTTATAAATGATAAATTTGAGCTTGACAACATCCTAAAGTAATTAAGCAATAGAAATTCTTGCTGCAGGGTGATATGGATGCTAGAGGTTTGTCCAGGTTTAAGGCGTTATTTCAGAAATAACTGAAATTGAAAAATCTGACAGAAGTTACTGAATACTTAGTGCTAGCCATGGTGGGGAATCACAGGTTATCAGAGATTGGGGGAATATTCTGGAGCTACATTATGCAGCTTTGTCATGGTCATGTACTCCTCTCTTGGCATCTGGTGTTCAGGAGGACATGCTGCACTGAGTCATGGACCTGCCCCAGTGACAGCTTTTCTTATGCACTGCAGTGGGTGATCTGACCTGAACACTCCAGGGAACGAGGAGTACAGACCTAGAAGTCTGTGCTTTATGTTGCCTTAAGTTTAGTGAGCCTGTATCCAGGAAAGGCTTCCAGGGTACACCCCATAGCCTGTGATGGTGAAGAAGTGGACTTATTAAAATGAGAAGGGCTGTTGTGGCATGGTGAGTGAGAATGCCTGCAACAGGACAGTAGCTATGTGCTGTCTGAATCTCCTGGGGTTTTGTTGTTGTTGTTTGGTTTGGTTTTGTTTTTTCATAAAATGTGAGCTACTGCAGGGAAAAGTCATGGTTGAACTTGGGAGGGAGGTGCAGATATAACAGCACTGTTCTGCCACGCACGTGGCTTCTGGGTGAAGCAGAGCTGCTTGCATCTGTTACTTCATCATTGATGACATACTAATTATACTGGTTAGAATCACTAGTACTAAAGTGTGTTTTCCTTTGTTTTTCCCCTATGAAGGGAATGGGGAAATGAGGTCAACAGCTCTGTCTGGCTTTCTCTGTCTCTTACTCAGCAAGAGACAAATGGCCCGACAGCTATATTAGCATCCAGTTAATCTGAGTGTCTCTAGGACATAAAATAACCAGCTGCTTCTGGCACAGCAGCCCTGGCCAAAGGGAAATTAATTCTCCAATTATTTACAATGGTTGATAAGGCATGGTTTCCCAACAGGTTCTGTGGCAAAGAATTTCTTCACAAAATCAAAGCTGCCCATCCCAGAACTTTCTCACATATGGTAAGTACTGTAATTGTGTTGAGGATGCATATTCTGTTTTTTTGGTTTTTTTTTTAAAAGACTCTTAATTCAAGAGTTCTTGTTATATTTTGAAAAGTGTCTTCAATTATAATTATTGCTCTTATCTCCAGAATCACTTTCAGGCCCAAGCAGCAGGGTGCTCATTGATCTTCCTGACACGCTTGTTTTCTGGAGAGATGTTCGCCTACTCAGCAGGACTGGGAAGGTTTGAACAGCGATGTAACTAAGAGCTGTTCTTAAGTATATTGTAAGCAGCATCATTAGCTCAACAAACTGACATTTTTCATGAAACGACACAGAGGAGAGGCACCTCTGGAATGTTTTAGATGTGTTGTCAGTTTTATGATTCTGGCTGTGTTTTGTCAGAGGAGGCCTAATTAAAGCCTAATTTTTAGTAAGCACAGCTACATAATTCATCAGTGTTTTTCTAATGAACCAGTACACTTACTTTTAATGAGCTTATTTAGAAAAGATTGCAGATGGAACTGTACATGATAAAATTTGAGAAGGATTCTATTATATTTTCATAAACAACACGGTGCTTTGTAGTTCTATGTCATCCTTGCATCTCAGATAGGAAGAACAAACAGTTTTAAATGTTGATCAGAAATTTCAATAAAGGTTTTACTTTTATATATACTTTTATGAAGAGAGGTAAGAAGAAGAGCTTGCAAGAGCCTAAACATCTGTTGGGGTCAAAGAATATGTCTGGAATATTTTCAAAGTGGATTGTCACTTATGAAAATAAATAAAAAAAAAACACTGAAGGAAACAGTGTTAGGGGAAGTGAATATTGGAATTTAAATTTAAGATTACTTAAGAATGGATTAACCCAGTATGTTAACAAACCACATTATATTTCTATTGCTATCATGAATTGTTCTCTGCAAAATATAAAAATGTTCCTAGATAATTATAATTTTGTGGTGATGTGATTTATCAAGTTGTGTTGCTGTGTTAGATGGGATGTTTCATTCTGTGTGATTATAACCTCAACAGCTTGAAAAGTGCTCATTATTTTAAGAGTAGGAAGTTTTATGGGGTTTTTTTTTAGTCCATGTGCTCATGCAAAGAGTTCACTTATAAAATTGAATTATTGAATTTCTGAAGTCCAGCTCTAGTGTTTGAGAAGCATCCTAGAATTCAAGACAGCTGCTTTAGTGAGAAGTTAACAATAACATTTAAACTTGTCAAGAGCATTAATTCAGCTCTTTTCTTATGGCTAAGTGGTGCTAAGTAACCATTGCTGAAGTCCATTTTTATGCTTTAACGGGTTTAAGATCCTCCATAGTTTGTCTAAAAGTGCTTCCATCCACTGGAAAGTTAATCTGTATGCATTTCATGTTGTAATATATCCATACTATTGTATTGTATGGTATAATGTATAAAAAAATAGTACCCTACTAAAAAAGAAAAAAATGCCAAGTGAGTATTAGAAAATGAACTTGCTTTGTCTTCCTCAAGACAAGTGTACAAGTTAGGCTCAAGTGCAAATGAGAGAGATACTTGTCTTGTATTAAAATATCCCTCTCAGAGTTGCATTCCTGTTTCCCCCGTGATTGCACACGGATGTTCTCCTGAGGTAGTGGCTTGGAAAACGTGTGTCTGCCATACTTGCAGGGAGCTGAGTGACGTGGATTGCGACGGGGCGCTGACACTCCCGGAGTTTTGTGCCGCTTTCCACCTCGTGGTTGCGAGGAAGAATGGTTACCAGCTGCCAGAGACGCTGCCCGAGACTCTGTTGCCCGAGTACCTTCAAGCAGGTGATGTCCCTGTGGCAGGTTGTGTTCCTGTAGCCATATCAGGAACCCAATGTGCATGTAAGACAGGTTTCATTTTCCATTGTGTGGGTAGGATGGAGGCCCGTGCTGTGTGATGGCTCTCCAGTTGCTTTTTAACACATGCATTTTTAATTGTGCTTATGGGGCGATTGCTGAAGGAAGAATGTATAAAAGCACAAAATAGTGGCACAAAGCATAGCAGTTCCCTGCTTCTTCGTGTCTGCCTTTTTGCTCCAGTGTGCTTCAGGTGTCATCACAGCTGAAGGGGCAGATCGTTAACTCTGTAGCAAAGATAATTCAACAAGACTTACATGGCTTTTAACTCTTCTGATGATTTTTCCCTTAAGTATCTGTCTTTTGAAGATGTGTTGAAAATGATACTGGACGGCTTTAGAACTTATTATGCTAATATATTTTGTTAGATGCAGTTACCAGTTGTATCAAAGCTTGCGTGTTTTTGTAATTCATTTTATGTAATCTGCAGATTCTTCTGTAAGTAATTTGCAGTAATGACGGAGGGATTACAACAGTTTGTGTAGCTCAAGGATGAATTAATCCAAACTATAACATACCTCAGTAACAACGTGCAGTGAGACACCTGCCCTTTCATTTGTTCTCTTCAGTTATGTCTCTTTTAATTATAAATGAACATTGAAATATATACTGTTCCATCTAAAAAATGTGCATGACTTTCTAGGGCAAGGAGGATTAATCACAGATGATAATTACAGTGCTAAAGGATAATATTTAAGACCTAATAAAATCTCCATTAAATTTGATGACACTGAATATATTAAAAGACAGGAAAAAAGCAAATCAAGCTACAGTTGGGAAAATTAAATGTTCACCATGTGTCAGATTTGTGAAGTAATTTCTGGTGGAGTCATGTTCCTTATAACCCACTATCTTCATATCCAAAGTGAGAAGCTCCTGTAAAACCTGCACTTGCAAATCCCCATCGCTTTTATTAGTCTCTCTAATTACGTTCTCTTGTTATAACTACAACCCCCCTTTTCCCTCTAGGACCACCACTTTGTTTGCTACTCTCATGCCTGTTCTTGTGATAAATTAGGTTGTAAGCAGGTTCTTGTTGGTGTGTCTTCACATTAAGCCTTTTTGTATAAAACTGCAATGGAAATAACAGTCTTTAATAGCAGGGAATCATTATGTCCATGGGAGAAAGAGCCTGGTAAGCTCTGGTTCTTCCTTAGAAGTCCTCTTTTTCCCTATTTTGTCCCTTTCAGCACTGGGGTCTTTACTATTTTTAGATGATTCTTGTTTCACAAAGTTGCATGCAACCCAATGTTTCAAGCTGATCTACGTGGAAGAGGTGAAAGGACTAATTGTTTATTGTGGGTACTCTAAATACCTCAGCTAATATGCTAATTCTGGTTAGTTTGAGGGTCTGAAAATGTCTTGTGCTTGTTCTGCTGCCTAGTTAGGATTGACAAATCTGCTTTTTGAAAGGCTTCAAAAAAACAGAACATCTCAACACACTCCAACACCATCAATCACAAGAAAGCATAGAGCCCTGGTCATGTCAGCTTCTAAAATGAAAGCATTGATAAGCAAGCAAGTGCATTATACACTTACCTAAAATGTCAAAAGAAATTTTCAAGAGAAACTTCTTGCTTTCATGTTCTCATAATTTGTTTTCTGTGAAACTTAGATTTTTATTTTTTTTTCCCAGCTTGTTAGGAAACCAATGAAGATTATTGGAAACTGCTTTTCATTAGGTGGTTGTATTAGTTTCAGAATAAGGCAGAATTTGGTTCAAGTGAAATATTTGCATCTGATAAGAGTATTAAAGCTTCAAATAAAGTGACTTGGAGTGTAAGACAGAGCATGTAAGAATGAGTTAATCTTGCTAGTTTTATGGCTATAAACTACAAGCACAGTCCAAATGATATCTTGGCACAGCTCCATTGATGATTTGACCCACCACCCTCTTTTCCGAAAGTTTTTATTAAAACTAATTTACTGAATCTGCAAAGCTATTTGCCCTGTATGTAACCTACTGTACTGTAAATTAAGACAGATTTGCGAGAGTTTAATTTATTCAGAAAAACTAGATGCTAGCCAGAAACTAGAAATTTGATCTGAGAACTGGTTATTCTGCTTTTCAATATATTGATCTTTAAGAAAAGCTGTTTTCCAGCTGTTAAGACAAATTTATCTCAGAGGAATTAACCCCAGAGTGGTATCAGCATAAGGACCTGAGCTTGTGGAACAGAAATGAGATTCTTATGAATATTCCTGTGAGAAGTTAGAGTTTTCTCTTTTTTCCCCTGCTCTCAATGCTGTTTACTTAGTAGATGCTGCAGTATATACACCATCTTTGTTTAGCATCCTTGCTTTTTGCTGACCTTGAATTTTATTGTATAATGTAGATTCTACTATACTTCTCAGTATTCAAAATGGCAAAAAATTGGAGTTGAATGTTTGTAACTTTCCATTCCTAAGATAGCAGGGCTTAAACTATAAGGCCAGCTAAGGTCATACTGGACTTTGAGGAGGAAAAATGCAAATAAATGCTTGTTTGGCAGTTAATGTTTGCTAAGAATCACTTCTCCCAAATTTCACAGTTATTTCTACAAGAGAAATTATAGATGCTATCCCTTTCATGACACTTTATTTAAAATACAAGATAGAAATATTTTCTTCGTGGTGTTTGTCATCAGTGGCTTATAGATCAGTTCTGGTATGTAGAAATGAAGGGCAAAATGATGCTGGAACAGGTTTTTAAGAAGTGTGTATTAACCAAAGACTTGGCACGTCTCTGTTTTTTCATTTTTCTTTTTTTTTTCCTTCTTTCTTTCTTTCTTTCTTTTTTTCCTACAGCTTCTTTGAAGCCCTTGCATGACTGTGCACTATTTGATTCTTATTCTGAGACGTTGCCAGGCAGTCAGCAGACCCGGGACTTCAGTCGGACAGAGG
The DNA here is from genome assembly GCA_013401335.1 of Brachypteracias leptosomus. Taxonomy (NCBI): domain Eukaryota; kingdom Metazoa; phylum Chordata; class Aves; order Coraciiformes; family Brachypteraciidae; genus Brachypteracias; species Brachypteracias leptosomus. The sequence goes on along the minus strand of VYZX01028064.1, from coordinate 19,390 downwards.
TGAGAAGGCATAAGCAGAGTAGTCACCTTGCAGAGTGCAGAGGAACAGGCCAGCTTCACAAGGAGTGTGGTATGCATAGCAGCAGAACTGTGAGTCTCTGAGAGGGCTTTAGGAGTCTCTAAGCTTCCCATTAAACCATTTGAAACCCTTCTCTCAGCAGCTTTAGTGTGTGGGAAGAGCTGACAGGCTTTTCAAAAGATATTCCCACATAACAGAGTTCATAATAGTCAGAAGGGCTTCAACCTTGTGTGATGTTGGAGTCAGCAGAAAAATACACTTTACCTGTTCACGTCCTGTTTGGCCCTTTGGTGTTGGGAGCCAACGATGAGGGGCAGAGCCCATGCTGCATGAGGGGTGGTGGCACAGGGACAGGACTCAGGGTGAAATATCTCCTGAATCTGAATTGGTTGAAAATGTGAGGCGTCAGGTGCAGACCTTGTTCTGGTCAGGCACTTCTGACTGTGTAGCTCCTGAGTGTTGCTTCCATTGACAGTGCTTCATTTCCACACTTGCTCCCCCAGTTTTGATGATGAGAAGAAAAATGTCTTGGCTTGTCCTGATTCCTTGCTTCTTCAGAGGCTGAAACTGTCCCAGATTTTGTGCAGTATGGAAATGCATATTTCTGTTCTAAGTGATTCAGTGTCCATTTTGACATCCAACCTTTTCATAGTCTAAGGCCCTACCATGTAGAGGTCTAGGTAGTAATTATAAGGTGCTGGGAAGCATGTTTTTGAGGGAAGAAGGGAGATCCACTGTAGCATTATTGCAACAGATGCCAGCCTTGTGATGGAAGACAGTTGCAAGCAAAACTAAGTTAAGAAGAAGAGTTTATCACTGAGGTTAAAAACTGAAACTTTAAAGGTCCTGTAAAACTGAACTAACCATGGCCCCTGAGTTGTGTCTAGATACTGCAACTATATATGCTGTGGGATTTAAGGGTTTAGTTTTAAGGTAGTGAATCAAATGACAAACTGACTGCAAGAATGGGTCCTTCTGATGTTGCTTCCAAGGTAAAAAGTAATGATAGGTCATGGCAGCTCAGCAAGGCTCTTCTCCAGTTATTTCCTTCATATGCCTTGCTCTGGGGAGTTGCTGGGTCAGAATCCCACTGTTCCCTCATCAAATTCAGCTTGTTAGTGATACCACCAAACAGACTCTCCTAAGCTACAAAGTGCAGTGTTCACTTTGGGCAATGCTTCAGCCAGCGCTTTAAGCATCAAGTTTATCTTCTGGAACTGTTAAAATATATGCAGTCTCCCTGGGTGGAAAGCACAGCAGTCATACTGGGTTTTGAAAGCAGTGCTGCTGTTCTGGTAGTGGGGGCTGCTGGTACGTTGGCAGTGTAGGAAGGTCCTTTACTGTAGCATAACAGCCTTGTACCTTGCATATGACCTTACTTTGGGAGGGTGGTTTGCAGGGGCCTGAGATTGTGCCCCAGGCCGTGCTGTGCTAGCACTTCTTCATTGTGCAGCAAAGCTTGAGAGTGTGTCTCATTAACGTATATGCATATCAGTTTGCTATTTAAACAAGCATGAGAGGCAAATTTCAAGGCAATTTGTGTTGAAAACTCTCTTGCTGATCTCAGCATTTGTATGTATGTATACATAACACTATTTCCAAACTGCTGTCGACTGAGTATTTGAGTTAACTCACTGCATCACCTTTAAGATGCTAACTTTTAGAGAGAATTTTTTTTTGTCTTCTGCTTAAAAACTCACACCCCTGTTTGGATGGTTTTTTTGTTGGTAAGTGAGACCCCTGAATGTCAGCTTCTCTTTTTCACTTGTATTTTCATCTGCATATGCAAACATACATGCATATATATATAAAAAGATATCAATATAATATATAATCAAATTTTATTTAAAATATAAAGATATAATTATGTGGGTTTTACATACATAATTAAGAAGCTTCAATTTATATAACTTCTCGACTTCAGGATCTACTTCAGTATCTCTGTGGCCTAGGGGGAGTCCTTGGTTTTTATTAGGATACTGGCTTCACAAGTAAACTATCCAGATATGCAAAGTGGTCTTCAGTTATTGCAGAGTTATGAGGAAGTTTTGTCTTTAGTAGACTGTCTCAGTCTTTGAGACTGTGGGATTAGAATGTTCTTTTATACATTCTGGAAAGCTCAGAAATCTTGCTTTCAGAGTTACCTTGTGTTTCTTAGAAATAAAATGCCAGTTCAGTAATCTAACTGATACAATTTTACAATCTTATTAAATGTCTGGTTTTTAGGCTCTTCTTGTTTGTGGTCCTTGTATATATGTGCAGAGTAAGGATAAATATAGGAGATGGTTTCCTAAACAATTAAATTGTATGGTTTTTTTACTTAATTTTTTTTCTGCTGCAGTGGAGATGATAATAGTAGGAATACTATAGTGACAATTAAATAGCTGTAGAGGGTATACAGCACAAAATTTAAAAAAAAAAACCCAAATAAGCAACAAATCCCACACTTTATGCTTAATTTTTAATTTGATTTTCAGCAGGTAAGCTTTCAGACCTCCTTTGCCTTGTCTCTGTGCTCTCCTCCTGAGACATTCTCACCATAACTGCCAAAAGTTGCAGATTACTCTGCTGCCTTCGTAGTCATATAACATTCTTGGGGGAACAGCTGGATCTTCTGCTCCATTCCTAGATTCTGCAAGGTGGCAGGATGTTCTACAAAATCAGGTTTTTATGACTAGGTTGAAAACAAAGAACTAGCATGATTGCCTGCGGACTAAGCATAGATAGAGTTTCATGACTATATTGCATTTGTTTGACTGGTTTTGCTCCAGTTTTTCACTGTCTGGGTCCTAGACATGTAAACTCTCAGTTTGTTTCAAGGGCTTGTTAGTTAGGTTCTTTGTTATCCAACATTAATGGACTATAAAATGTCTTCTCAAAAGTGATTTGAGAATTATTTTGATTTTTGTTCAACTGATGTTTTTTTGTTCAGAATTAATACACTGAATATATATAATTTGGAAGGTTAGTAATTCATCTCCCACTCATCTTCCTCTGTGAGAAGTGCAGTAATTCACTGTTGCAATTTAATTTATATCTTGGCTACTTGAGGAAATACAGTTTAGATACTTGATCACTACATTAAAAATATTATATTATCAATGCAGTCAGTTATGTATTATCTCCATGTCTTTGCCTCTTTCCTCCTATCATCCATTCAGGCTACTTAATATCAGAAGACCATTTTTACTGCGACTGCAGAACTAGAGTACTGCAATACAATGGAAACAGTTTTTTGAATACATCCATAAAGAAAATAAGGGCAGGAGACAGGTTGCCTGAATCATAGGCTTTATTAAGCTTACAAAATGCACGAATACTGCTAATGTTCTGCTCAAGAATGACAGGGATGACTGCTTTTTGTTAAGTGAGGAGGTTTTTTCTTACCCCCTTTTTTTTTTCTCAAGTTTTTGTCTCCCACTCTTGTTCTGGTGTCTTCCCTCCTACCATTCCTTTGGCTCTTTTCCACAAGTTTTCTCACTGCAAAAAGTTTAAAGATAAAACATGAAATTTTGCACTATATGCATAAAATGACTGGCTGGGCTTGCTCTAAACACCCTCAGCAATGTCATGTTCACAGTTCATTGAAATTTGTGAGAGTCATTCCATCAATTCAAGCATGCACTGAATTAGGTCTTTAATCTCACACACTTTGCTTTAGAGTGTCAGGGCTAGATATGGATGTGTTCTGTTCATATATTTTCAGAGTCCTCAAGCCATGTTTTTGATGTGTTGCTTCCTCAGAAGCATTAGGGAATCCCACATGCAAATTCATAAAACAGTTCTCATAGCCCTTTACTCTGTGTGTGGCCTTCTTAAATTACTGGCTTGAGATTTTGGGTTTTTTTTCATCAAATATCTATAAAATACCTATTTCTGAATTCATATGTTAGCCCAAATGTTTTTCAGACCTTTTTAGGTCCAACCTCTTCCATGCGCCCTGGAAAAAACCCAGCATCACTTAATATTTAGAAAAGCTTGCGATTTCTGATGTTTGCTTTATTGTTCTGGTTGCAGAGCATATCCTTATTACAGATAATCGAGGTAGAGTTTGTGCCTGGTACCTTCTTGTGAGCTACAAGAACAGCAAATGCTTATAAGTTCCTGCTGAAATAAAGGAAAGCTAAGGAATAAGACTGGGGAGGAGTTCCCCATTTTCCAATAAGAGGCCTGAATGGGCCTCCAACAAACTTGCTAATGAAATCTGGTTTGTCCATCTCTGTGACTGCATGTTGGAAGAAAAGATTAGTTCAAGGATCAGCTGTCTCAGCCAGAAGACTTTAAATGCAGAACTACTGGGCTCTGCAGTACACCAGGAGTTCTGGTTAGAGAGACTGCTCTGATGGAGACTGACTCTTGTGGCAGGGCTGGAGAAGGTGTCTCCAACCTTAACTCAGGTGTTAACCCCGAAGAAAAAAACCACAACACAGAATGACATTGCTCTGTTGTGATAAGTTTCTCATTGTGTATAGTCCTTACCTCCTTGTAGTTCACTGTTGAAGTGCCTCTCTAACTAATTTCAGATGTGGAACTGCTGTACCTTGAAAAGGAGAGTTATGTTGTCTTTCTCTACATCCTCTACATTTTATCTGAAAAAGCAAATCATGGTGCAGGAAAGAATATCACCTTTATCTGTGTTCTTAAATATTTGACTATGGATATGTGAGCTATACCAATCATTATAGTAAATAAATCATCTTTCTTTAAGAAAACATCAGCTGAAGAAGTACCTGACAAGTCTGCCCTGTTACAAGATGGAAAGAAAGATGACAAACAAGGTATTCAAGTAAATAACTTTTTTCCCCCATTACAGATGAATTTCTATGTGTTTTTAGTAATTCCATATATTTGCTGACAGAAGCAATGTTATGTTTAATTACTAAGATGACTGTGTGTTGCTGTATATTTAAAGACTCATTGACAACAATTAAGTTGAAGGCAAATAAATGGATGGATTTGTTTCAAAATTAGTTCTATCATGAGTGGTATGAAATGCACCATCTGAAATCTGTCTAGTCCTAAGGCAATTAATGTTGCACTTCAATTTTATCAAAGTTGTAATTGTTGTCATCAGAAATTTTTAAGAGTAGAGACTGCATTGTGCCAAATTTTGAATTTCACTTTTTGCAGGAAATAGCAACACTTCAAAAGGAGTTTTTATTCTTTTTTTTTTTAAATAAAAGTTTTGGGAAAACTGGGTTGAAAATAGTCAATTCATTTCTTTCACTTGAAATCCATCAGCAGCAAGCTATGTGAAAATGAAATTATCTTTTTCCACTCAGTAGCTTCCAGAATCATCACTGGGTCATCCCACAGTTGTCCATTCCCTTTTATATTCCTTTTTCCCAGCCTTTCAGGTTCTCACTGGCTGTACCTCAGTTGTGGAAACAAAACAGTTTGGGGTATTTTGTTGCCTGATTCTCAGAGCTGTGGATTACACATTAATTAAAAAATATATATCTTGACCTCTCAGCTATCCACATGTTAAGGTTGCATCAAAGCTGTGAGAACAGGTAGTCCATGTCCCTGAATTGTCTTCCACGCTCAGGTGTGGCCGACTTTGGCAGATTCCCAGTGTCCCTGAATCAAAGAAAGGTTGTCAGAGTTGACAGGTGTTTGTCAAACATTTTGATAAGTCAGCATATTCCAATAAATTAATGTTTTGCTGACAAGGTTTGTTTTGTGTTAAAATTCATAATGAACCAGAGCAGGACTTGAACCTTGAAGGTTATTGCTTTGCAATGCCTAGGTAAGATTTACTTTTTCCGAAGGGTTTTTTTTCACTTTGCTGTTCAGGTGAAAAACTTGTGCTTTGCTTTTTGTAGCTGACGTGTTAAGTCAGATGGGAAGCTGTTTTAGTACATGCAGTCCTTCAGGGCTGAAGATTTGCTGTGTTTATGACACAGATTCCTACCTTTTCAACCAAAGAGCAGATGCTTGTTCTACCATTTATTGCTGTTCTGACAAATGTCAGAGCAGATCGCTCTCCTGACTGAGGACATCTCCCCAGAAGTCAAGAACCTGTAGTTCAGGACTGTAGAAGCAAATTTTCCTGTGTTTTCAAAATTTTACAAGTAAATTATCTCCACTCTGTCAGGTTATTATATAGTTAAATGTGGAAGATAATGTAAACAGAACTGGATCACAAGAACCAGACTTTTCCCACGTGTTTTATTTGATAAAGACAGATTGAGATGAAAGACTTTATTCCAAGTGGTCATTTCTAATTGTCTATTAAAGTACATTAAAATACACTATAGTGCATTAAAAGCACCTTAAAGTCATTAATAAAGGATGCATAGGCATTAGTGAAAGAGGAAATAGAACAAAGATTTTAACCTTGGCTCTGTTGGCCAAATGATGTTCTCTGGGCCAGTCTCGTGTATCCTGGCTTTCCAGATTTGTAACCTGGGAGAGATGAGTCCCAGCTCTGCCAAGTATCATCAGCTGCTGTCTCTGTGAGAGGGCTGCATCTCTGAAACACAAACTGTCCTTGGTTTTAGGCACTCAAACCCCCAAATTATAAAAATTTTAGATGATTTCGCAACTGGGTATAGACCTTTCTGTTCTTGACTTTTGTGCTCTTAGAAATAGTTGCTTTTTTGAGTGAGTGCTCATGTGTTCTGAGGGTATTTGGCTACTTTTCTTTTCAAGTATGTTTGACGTTATTAGATGTCCTAATACTGGTTTAGATGTTCCTTTTTCAGAGCTGATACCTGTAGATTTTACCTGCGCATACTTAAAGTAATTATCATTGGGGTTTTTTTTGGTTTTTTTATTAAGCTCTTAAAGTAAGCACTTCTCTCAAAACGATACCAAAGGAATTTCAGCACTTGACTGTGAAAACAGGTAAGAAGAAAAAAAATTCATGTATTACTTCCATTAGAATTTCAATCAAATGCTTTTATGATACAATAAGCCCAAATTAGTGTAATTTGATTAAATTTTAAGATCCTTTGCTCTCATGCTGTTTTACTACTGAAACTAGATTTTACCTCATAGTGACTATTACTTGCATGATAAATGATAATTACTACTTCAGGTTATCAGAAGGTTTTCTTGCTTTCTTTCTCTCATTGTTGGTGTATGAGTTCTTCATGTGTGGGAAATGTTTTTAACATTGTGTTCTTTAAGGAGTCTGAAGTTTTTCTGTGCTACAAACAAGATGCAAGAGCACAAATATTGTACTTCTTGTTAAAACCTCTTCTAAAGTATAGAATAATTATGTAATGTTTCAGTAACTATTCTGAAATGGCCTGCTTCTTTGTGAAATATTTCTTTCATATTTTATGTCAAGGAATTTAGGGTAGATAAGCTTTTGGAAACAGACCTTGAGGCACTTACAGCAGTGATGCAAGCTTTTGATTCAGTGGGTGTTTTTTTGTTGAAACTACCCCTGATTTTGTGTCTCCCACTGAAATATACACTCCTTGTACCTATCATACTGGAAAGTGTTGTTTCTGGAACAGTACATGCCAAAATTACTTAGTTACTCCAGGAATTTCCCATGCGTTCAGTTCGGTTCCTCAGACCTCCTTGCCTTCCTCTTTGCTAACCTCTTTCCTAGAGTGGTAAGAGTGCTTGCAAGCCCTCCCTGGTCCTAGTCAAACTAAAATCTGGACTTGCTCCCTTTTAATTTTTCATAAATGCTTTTACTTATGAAGATATCCTTGATTTAGAAAACTGACATCCTATGTCTGTCACAGCAGTTTCGTCTGATAGCTCGATTTATTCATGGCTCCTCAACAGCTGCATGCCTCATTTCCCAACTCTTCTTTTCCTGGCTTCTTCCCAAACACTTGGCAGCTGCCAGATTTCCTGCTGCTTCTCCTTCACACACACGCGCACACACACACACATGCATACACTCATACACTTCCCTCTCAGAGGGAGAGGAGGGTGGTTGCAAGACTTTCAGTTCTGTTCTCCTCCCCGCCCTGTTTTGCCCATGAGCACCCCTGAGTTTTGTTTTCAGTTCAGCAATTCCATCTTTGGTACATTAGGGAAAAAAAAACCCTACTGTCCTCTGCACATCTCTTTTGCCACCAAACCTCTTTTCACTGTGTCCTTCATCTCTTAGGGAGATCTTCCTGATGGTGTTGTGCTCCGCCAGCAGCAGTGTGTTTACCAAAGGCGATGGTGGCAGAGTTTCACCCCATCATCCCGACTCTTGTCACTGTATGGGTTTCACCCTTGCTGTCCTGCACATTGAGGGTTTGAGTGAGCACATTCTCGGGTTGCATGGTAGGACTGATGTTAGAAGTACGAATGTTTATCTATCCAGTGGGCTGGATACAGTGCAGAAATTGATGGTTATTTCAGAATTGGTCACCATTCTGAAAGGTCATTGTAATCATTAACCTTCAGGATGAAAACTCAGTTGGGATGAAGTGGGAGAATTTTTACATCCTTCTTTGGTTATGCATGTGGGCTGTTTATGTAAATTCAGGAAAGATGATACTGCTGTGCTTCATTATGGGAAAGGTTTTTTTGCCATCATAAGGATTAGAAATTTGAAATCAGTAAAAAACTTTATATGCTCGGCATCTCCAAATATCTGACCAGTTTATTTAGGCTTCTAAGTGCAAAATCATTGTTGACCTTAGACTTTTAAAGATTTGAAGGCCAAATTTGCAAGTGTTTAAATTGTATGTTTCTGCCTAGGCCACCATTAAAGATGAGTCAGTGGGGATGATTTAGACTAGTGGGGATTTTTTTTTTTAATTCTTTTTTTTCCTTAAGCCATGTGGCATACTTGCACCTTTTATGGTACAATTTCCCACTCAATCTTCAACCTCTAAAGCAAGGAAGTACCATCTGAGTATAAGGTATTAGACTGCCCCCCAAAGTTACTGAATCTTCACCCTTTGGAATGTTAAGTTATATTGGAAGAGGGGCATGGGAGCAGTTAGACACCCAAAATGGGAGATTTCACACTCTCCTGTGGATGAATAAATTAGAGTTCACGATCATATATAACTTTAAGTAGTGCAGACCAAGCTGTTCAGTTCATCAAGTTCTGCTACTCCAGGAATCATACAAACTTTTAAATAATAAATGTAATTAATTTATTCAACAGCTTTAACTTTTTGTCAGTTTCATGTGCATTAGGCTTGTGTATCCATAGAAATAGAAATATGGAAAACATGAAATAGATAATCATTCAACAAAATATAAACTATTTATGTTGTGTATGTGTATAAATGTGCATCTCAAACACAAAGTACATGCAGACTGAGTGTACCAAGATATCTGCATATTTTATGGAAACCCTGCCACAATTATTTGTATGTTCTAATAATGAACTACCTCCTTTATAATATTTTTTTTTTATATATTACACTACTTTGGAAAGGTAAAGCTGAGTCTGGGTATTGTGTAGTTGTAGCCTTGAATTTCCTGATTTTTTCAAAAGCTTAAAAGAAAATCCTTGACAGTAGTGTTTTATTGCAATTGCTTTTTATTAGTAGTCATTTTGGGGTTCTCTCTTCCTTGTGTGCTTTCCTATTTGCCTCAACAAGATATCCTTGGGGAATTTGAACATCAGTTTTACCTGCAGGTTTTTAGATGAAAAGCTTTCTAAAAGAAATATGAACAGAATTATGGTCTCCATAAAAGAAGGAAAATTTAAAGGTTCTTAAACATGGCTTATCTTGAAAAGGATTTATAGAATATATACTCCCTATTTCTAATTGGCATGTATTTAATAATTGTGCATGTAATTTAATAATCAGCAATTTCAGCGTTGGAAAAATTGGGTCACATGGCTCTAGGGAAGCAGTGTCTGAAGTTGTATTCTCCGGGAGTTTGACACAGAGAGAGAGAGAGGAGGATTACCACCACCGCATATTTTAATAATAATTCCCTTTCCCTCCTTTGGTTGCTAGGAAGAGTTTGTTGCACAGAACTCTGGAATGACGGTGAACCGGTTTGGTGGTGACAATAATATCCCAGAACTTTGTTTATAAGTGGTCATTTGAGCCACTGCCAGCTGCATTTGGGTTTATTCCATCCAAAGCACCACCTAACATGGCGTGACCCTAAAAGCAGTTCCTTTTGTGAAGAAATAGTGTGTGCCTATACGTGTGCCATATGCTGCTACTTGTCTTCTGTGAGCCTAAGGCCTCCTATGCAAGCCATTAAAAAGTCAGTATTTGCCAGCTGCTACCACAGGTAGCTCCTGTTCTGTGTTGTGGAGGATCTGTTGTATTCTCAGGCAGTGTTGTATAGCAGCTGGTGTTAAATGTCTGACTTGGAAGTAGGCATATAGCTGAAGGAAGCTAGAAACTGAGAATTTTATTTTTTTTTTTTTCCCCTACTTGCTGCTTTTAAGTGTTGTACCTTGATTAGCAGAATAATGGGAAAAGTACAAGGATTCACTTAGTGTGTGCATTGGGATCATTGATGCTGCTGTAATACCTTGAGGATATCTCAGTGGGCTGAATTTGAAAGCAATCACACAGATATGTTTTTTCAAAATTACCTGATGTTAGTGAGGAGAGCAACAGAGAAGTCACCAAAAGGCTATGTAAACCAAGGAACAGCCTCAAGGAATTAACCAGAGAAGATAAGTCAGCACTGTTGTTTTCCTACCACATAAAACCTGCATGTGGCAGGATATTTGGAATTCATGAAACTGATTTTTATGTTGAGAGAAATGTTTGATCAACACTTAGCCTGTAAAGCTTTCTGCCTTCAAGTATCTTTCCTTCCCAATGTCAAAGTAGTCTCAATGTGATAAGTTAAATTTTTTATAGGTCGTAAGAAGATGTACTTTTATACTAATTAAAGTATTTAGGAAGGACACGAACCTTTGTACTTTGGGAAGCAGGCCAACTGATAGATATCTGGACTAGGTGTAAGATGTTTTCTCTGGAAAATTTATGCTATTGTATACGTTGCTTTGTCACAACTACATCCAGGAGTACAGGTCAGAGCTGTCGGACCTATTGCCTTTCCTGCATTCTGGTAATGAAGTGGGCTTTTGAATTCTTAGGACATTCACACACTACAAAAACAAAGGGGAAGGAGAAGCGAAAATATGTTCCCATTGCTCAAGTGAGATGAGCACAGTCTCATATCCACATTTGCAACACACATTTTTAATGAACACTTATTCTGCAGCTAAAGGCACTTATTTAATGTACGGTGTTTTAGAGGTTCTTTTTTGTTTTCTGTTCCAGCTGCTCAGGAATCTAATGCACTTAAGGCCAGACCACGATCCAGGTACTGTTTTCATTTCTATTTCAGCAGAAACATATGTTCCTCTGGTGTTAGACACAAGGTGTAAGAACTAGTGTTGCCTTTTCTTGCTTTTTTTTTTTTGAATTGGTGTTGTGCTAGAAGTACAGCTCAGATCAAACAGAATTACCAGAAGGGATCTGTAAGCTATAGACCCTACATAAGTACTACTCTAAGGCCTTGTGATCTCTGGTCATAAGGCCCTGGGACTTTTGCCTGTCTGCCCAGCCCTGCTGCTCTGTCAGGGTGGTGACTGCCTCTAGCCCAGCCCCAGGGGCATGGTGACAGGGCAGTGGGGACCACCCCGTTATGACGAATTTTCTCAACGATTCTGTGCTGTTGGAACCCACACAGTGGTTGCGTATGGAGGCAGACACTGCTCCCTCCCACAGGAACAGCAAGAGTAGCTCAGCTCTGGGATGTGGGTGAGTGAATCCTTTTCATTGGCGTGTGAGTACTTGACTATGGTTGATTGGTGTGTGATGGAAGGACTTATGGACTTAAGACTGTTGTGCGCTAGAAGTGACGCTTGCTGAATTTGGATGTTTGAAAGAAAACGGAAACCTGTGCCAGAAAGTATTGCGTAAAAATGGATTATGTGTTGGATTTGGCTGTTCACCATTCTAGTGTATAGCCATATTAGGTATTCACCTTCAAACTTTTTTTTTTTTTTTTTGCTAGGGGGCTTTTTTTTTTTTTATTTAACTTAGATAATGAGAGTATAATCAGGAGCTCCCTTGTTATGAGCTTGTCAAAACCTGCTAATAAGGGAGGATCAGCTATAAATATGATGAATGAAGATTGAGACCCTCTGTTCTTAGGACCTATATCCTGGAAGGCTGAACCACCTTGTGTGCTGTTTTTCTGCTGCTAGCCAAAGCTTTTTAATATTCATACTATTTTAAATTTTCTTACTCTGTTACTGAATCATAAATTGCAAATATGCAAAAATATGTACAATTTTTTTAATGCAAAAATGCATAAAATAGCAAATGCTTAAACAATTTTGAAAAAAGTCACTTGAATGTGACTCCTGTCTTGCATATGACTTTCTCTCATCTGACTGTATGTCACTACTTCAATGCAGAAGTTGAGACTAAAGGTTCCTGAGCACATTCTTGAACTCAGACCTGCTGCACTTGTCCTGTGTAGCCTGGACGTCTCTATAACCTCAAAGGTCTCTGTCTTCAGGTGTACCTTACCACCAATGGCCATGATTCAAGACTGTTACAGCTCTCAGCTCTGGTATATTTTTTGCGTGGTAGCTACTGTATTATTTGAGCTTTAAAAAAAAAAAAAATCTCAAACTGTTAGGTTGTACACTTTTAATGCAGGTAAAATATACACTGCATAATATGGAAAGTAGAAATATAAAACCTGATTCTGATTCAAAGCTTTTCCATTTTTTTCAGGGGTGTTGGTTTAGGTCTGAAATGATAAGGCTTTGGAATTCAAAACTCTGCCGAGACACAAAATACAGTATCAACAGAGGGTTTTGGGACATGTAAATTTTGAAGAAATTTCGGCATTCTGTCCTGTATTTATTAAAGTTTGCATCAGAAACATTGTATCATTGTTGCCAAACGTCTATCTCTCCAAAGAACTGTTTTCTAACAACAGCCTGTTTGACAAAAAAAAAATGATCCACTTCCCATTAGTAGGAGTTATTTTTGTTCTATTTGAATGTGTTTTTGGTCTTGCCTGTCATGCATAATGTGTTACAGTAAGTGTAACATCTTACGTTGTCAATGCTCTTTTTGAACAAAGCTCTTGGTCTTGCAGAAAAACTGGTAACCACAACAGCTGAAAAATATGGGATGCTATTCAGCAAAATCAAAATTCTTAGCAAATGCACTGCATTGGGATTAATGTGATGTGGAAGGGCCTGGAAAGATGTACGGAGGCATGTATTTGACCATTTTTGGAAACTTTGGAGCCATTCAGTTTTTCCAAATCTTGTGGAATTTGGTAACTCTATGAAAAATTTATTCTAATAGTTAGATTAGAATTTACAAAATGTCTACCTGCAAGAGGTAGGTTGAAGCTATACCTGTGTAAACACAACCCTCACAGTTGGGAAAGACAACAGAAACTGTAGGGAGCCAGGGGGGAATTTTACTCAGGTTTATTCAAAATAGTTGCTACAGTTATCCTGTTCACAGTTAAAGCTGTGTAAGAAGGCCTGAAGTTGTGATATAAAAGGCCTTAAAAAATACTAGCCCTGTAAGCATGACTCGTTCCTTTCTCCAGACACGTAGGTCCCCTGACAACTAAACCTGTTTTGTTATAAGGGGGAACTTTTAGTCATTAGGGCAAGGAATTTCCACCATGAACTTGAGTTCTGGTGAGTGTATTTTTAGGTACTATTCATTGTAGTTGTTTAAAATGAATTTCTGAAATAAAATATTTTCTGCATTTTTTTCTCCCCTGTTTTTCCTTAGGTCTTACTCCAGCACATCAATAGAAGATGCCATGAAAAAGGGAGAAGAGCCCCCTACTCCACCTCCAAGGCCACAGAAATCCCATTCCAGAGCTTCCTCTTTGGATCTGAACAAAATATTTCAACAAAACACACAAGGTAAGGTTTCCTTTCTTTCTTCTGAGACCATTTATGTTAGCTGCATACTTGACAACTTATCTGTTTGCACAAAGACTTGGCAATATATGCATGTGTCCACCTTTGCTATAGTCAGTAATACTCTACAAAACACGAGAAGTTGCACTTCCTTGCATTGCATTGTCACTGAGGGGGAAAAGTCCCTGTTGCTATAATTAAGGTGATTATAATGTTTTCTGGCCTGATAATGGCTTAACATGTGGCAGTCTGTTATCACTGACTGTTTATAACTAGTCTGGCTGTTTAGACAGTTCTCATTGGTAACTATGATATATTTGATTTTTATTACTATTTATTTTTTATACTTCAGAAGCAGGAAGAAAACCTTAATGTTTGAACTGGAGAAAATGAAACTCATTGTATGAAAACATTTTTGATGTTGAAGTCTTCCATATGTGTGTGGGCAATCAGAAACCATTATTTGAGTAAAAGGAAAGGGTGATTTATTTTGATGTGGGTGTCTATTGAGGGGAGAGAAAGGAAAAGTAGAATAGTAGCTAGAGTGAACTGAAGGAAAGCTGCTCTCCAGTGTTAGGTCCTTTTGCCTTGCACAGGGAGTGGTGGAAAAGAGGAGCTGTTTGCTTAGGGCAGCAGGTCACCCAGCATCGCTGTACTTTAGCAGTGTCTTTGAACCAGAGCAGAGTTTTGTGTGGTGCACACCAATCATCCGATTTGAGGACTAGGTTAAACATGGTCGTGTTTATGCTTCAGAAGAAAGCCAAGATTTGACTGTGTCAAGGAATGTTTTAACTGGGCTTACTAATGTGGTTGTTGGAGTAGAACTGAAAGAGTTTCACTTCTTGCTGTATGAGGCTTTTTGTGTGTGGGGGTGAAAACCAGACAATTTAAGAGTCCTGTTATGTGTGCTGAACCCTGAAACTCAATAGGAGTATTTTTTTATATCCCCCCCCCCCGCTGTCTTACACAGAGAAGCAATTTCTGATCTTTGACTGATTCCTATTCAAGATCTGTTGTCTCCAATTTTGATTTGACTATGCATCAAAATAAAACCCCAAACAAAGCCAAGTACACATTTTCTAAGGCAGAAAATTCCATCACCACTCAGATAAAAAGTATAACTGGAAGGAAATAAACTTGGATTTAAGTTTCTCTTGGAACACAAATGAAAAGAGAATGTAAATTCTTAAAGAAGTCATTCCGTGAATGAAAAGTAACATCTTGCTTTTCAAATGGATTGTTTTGAAAGTCACCATTACTTTTGAAGTAACATAATGGTTTCTTTTGAGCAACTTAGCAAACTGACAGTGTTATAGTGAGTGCAGGAAAGGATAACTTGTCCTGTCAATATTTTTTTGGAGGGTTTCCTCACTGGAAATGGTACAATTAAGTAAGGGTTGGTAGTTGATTGCTTGCAAAGAAAGAAAGTGTTCTGGTCACCCTAAAACTATTCATGATATTTGGTTCAAATTTGCAACTATTTATAGTTGGAACAAAAATTGGCTCTAGGTTGACAAAACTTGAAGTATGGTGTGCTACTAAGTTGCAGAAATGGGGAAGGTCACCCAGAGGATCAGCTTCCTTCTGTACCTGCAGGGTGGTTACCTGTCATTTTTTGCTCTCCTGAGTGGCCTCTGATGGCAATGCTAAATATTTCTGGTGGTTATCTTCCTCTAATGGAGCCGTTCAATTTTGTGGCAAGAATGTAAATACTCATTGGGAACAAATAAGGAGTAATTTGTAGCTTTGAAGAAATCAAGGAAATGCTTGTTAAAACAATTTTTAGCCCACCATGAAGAAGGCTTTCATTTCCAATAAATCTGCATCATCAGAGGGAGGGGATTAAATCAACCTATTCCAGTGTGCCCAAATACCATGGCACAATTACCTTGCTCTGCATTGGAAGTCATATTTTCAGTTCTTTGTTCTAAGAAGAAACATGTTCATGCTTTTCCCCACTAAGCTCCTAATAGTTGTTCTTCTACAACATCCTATTGATAACGTGACTTTATACAGCCACTTTCTTTTCTTCCACTTTTCTTGTTTTCATCACCACACTTTTTTTTCCTTCATCCTTTTCCATACTGATCTTGCTTCTCAGTAGAAATTTCAGTCTTACAATTTTTGGAAACCTTTTTCATCTAAAGACAGTTCTTCCTTAGGGAGTGGTCGTTGTTTCAGAGCCAAACTCTTTACCGGGGTGCACTTTGCACTTTCTAAAACGATGGTTTGTAGAAAGACGGGGGGATTGTCACCTTGAACTGAAGAGCCTCACCAAAAAGGAAATGTGTGTGTGGATGTTTGAAGTAAATTGCACACAGTTGTATAACAACAAGCTGCATTCTCATTTCTGCTGACAGTATAAAAAATTAAGTTAAAATAGTTTCCGTCTGCCATCAGATAATACAGTTACAGATTTACAATACAGATGATATGGTAGCAATGTACTATTTAGGTTTCTTGGCTATTTGGATAGTACAGCCTGGCATAAATATCAAACATTTTGTGTTCCTATCCACAGGTCAGTTGATTACTTTCAGTTCTAACCTACTCTTGACCTAATTTCTGCTTTGTTTTCTCCCTCCCTTCTTTTTTTCCTGGGTTTTCAAAAATAGTCTCATTGTCACAGTCGAACCACAAAAATTAGCTGGAATGACCATTCCTTCTAGCACCACCATGTTGCCTAATGTCAGTACAAACCACCAGACTGTAAAATTGACCATTTTCATAGTTTCCGGGGTATTCAATGTGATTAGAATAATCCCATTTCAGGACGTTAGTTTTTGTCATACTAATTCTTGGTCAGTGATTTTGTGAGTTTGGTACATAATGTGCTCCTACATCTGCAAAGAAGTGCTCAGTAGCATTGTGTCTTATTTTCAGTTCCTCATTGGTCATGTTGATATATAGGTATCACTTCTTTAATTGTAAACACCAGTGGTTTGGAGCATTTTGTTCGTTTCGTTTTTAAAAGACAGAAGAACAAAAATCTCTTTTCAGGTAAATTCAGCCAAAAACTGTGGCAGATTCTTGTTGCTGGCATTGGGGGGTTTTTTTGATGTCTTTGGGTTTTTTTATTTACTGCTGCTATGTTGTGTTTGCCACCATCTTACGATGCCACTTTCTGGGCAAATATACACAGAGAACATTTATTTGTGGTGTCTGGGATGTCTGTCAATGCATTACGCACAGAAACTGTGCTTTAAAATTTTTGAAATGGGACATAACTGCGCTTGAAGGAGGCACCTTCATACTCCATAGCTGCTCTCTTCTGGGATGCTATAACATAGTTATCCAGGAAAAACATTAAGAAAACCAAGAAAACATACTGAAAGGCCTTACCTTCTGAAATGCCCATATGTGAATTTCTGTTAAAAGATGTTAAGAGACAGAAATTTCCTTTTTTTTTTTTAATCATATAGTCTTTATGTTAGCATCTGAGAAAAATCCAGTACTGCCAGATTCTCAATGTATTTCTTTTTGTTGAATATATAATCTCTGGCATTTCGCCTATGTACATACTAAGTAAATACTTGGCTAGATTTTATGCATTCCTGGAAAGACAACAGCAGGTTTTAAGTAGAAACAAAAATGTCAGTTTAAATGCATGCATGACCTGGTTTATGTCCATTTCTTCTCCAGCCCACTGTCTAGTCAGATACAAGCCAAGAGCTCACACAGTAAGACCTGGGAGCCTGTGACCTGCAAAGCTTTCCTGTACTATTCACAAATGTTGTTTGCAGAATTAGATGCTCTCTGAGGCTCCTTGTGCTCCCTTCCATCTGTCCTGCAGGTAAAGGAGCAGGTACGGAGGGAGCCAAAATCGGCACAGCTTGGAGCCCAGTGGTCCTGCAGCAAGGTCCCCAGCCAGCTTTTACCTTCAACAGCATCTTTAAGCTAGGGTCTGCCTTGGAGTAATTCTGGGACTGGGGCAAGTCTCAGCTTAAGTATTAAAACCCAAAAAGGTATCCATTGTCTTCTGGCATTTTGCTCGGTTACATTTTCTGCCCGTGACTGTTAAAGAACTTATTTCTGGGCAGTTATAGGCAGTTTCAGCAGTCTGGGTCATGTTAGATTGACACAGATGCCTCTGAAATACATTTTATTTCCCATTTAGTTTCATTTCTGAATTGTGGAACTTTTAATTAACAGTTCTGTTGAACAAAGGATACTTGTTTGGAAAAGAGAATTTGATGAAACAATAAAATTGTCATAAACAGTGTAATTTAATGTTGATATGGAGGCAGTTTGAATACCTCTGTGTAATTCATGAAACAGCCATATAACTATTTACAAATGAATTTTTGACTGGGGGTTTTCAGCCCTCATTTGCTTTTGAAAGTTACCTCCTGCTGTGGCTGTCCCTGCAGTGAAGAACGCATGGAATGCAGGCACCATTTCTAACATACCCTTATAAGCAAATACTCACTGTGTATTTGCTCCTTCAGGGGTGCTGGTTTCAGCCAGCAACATGGGGCTAGTATTTTTGATTTTTTTTCTTCCTTTTAAAATGTGAAGTGTTAAGTACAACGCTTGGTAAGGGGGAAGCACAGCTAGCATTTTATTGTAAGTGCAGTGTTTTCTGTTACAGATGATGTTTTCCTAACTGCAGTCAGATCTGTAACCTCTGCTCCATGGGGCTGGTGGTGGATGCCAAACAAGAAAACACCCCCTCTGCTCTAAATGTAGTGTTAACAGAAAAGGAACAAGGGAACAGATTTACTGATGTGCATCAGCATTCACTAAGTGACATAAAAGTGTCCCCACATCACTCCTGTATTCCTTCATCTACATGTTTCCCACACACTCTAAAGTGGTACTTTTATCATAAGAGTCAGTCAGTACAAACTTGTTCCTGCACTCTTTCATTTTCCTTAGTGCTAGAGGAAGACTGATGTTCAATATCACATTTTATCCTCTTTTTCATACCTTTGAAGAAGACTCTTTGTTACTGTCTTCATCAAACCTTCCTTACTTCATTCAATTAGCACAACCTTTCCCTGAACACCCACAGACTTGGTGGGTTTTATTTGCCAAGTGTGGAGGTTTCTGAATAGTGTGTGTTGAGAAGTCTTTAGTTTTTCATATTTGCTCAACCACATCCAAATTTTATTCATCTCTGAATGTTTTCAGTCCATGTACCAAATAAAACAATTTTGTAATTGCTTAGGTAAGAGGATTTTGAGAATTAAAATGATTGTTGCTCCATTGTCATTCACATTTTAATACAAACAGGTCCAAATAGTTACCCTAATACTGTTTCCTGCTACATCATATTATTAGTTTAGTGAGCCAAATGCAGATGACTTTTCCTTTTGGGCGCCTGGAATTGGGTACTAAAAAACCTGCAAGTTGAAACCTACAGAAGTATGACTGTTGCATTATTTTCTGTATTCTTTTATGCTTAATTACTAATTTGATGCTTAATTGGGTCACAACAACCCCATGCAAGGCTACAGGCCTGGGGAAGAGTGTCTGGAAAGCTGCCCAGTGGAAAAGGACCTGTGAGTTTTGGTTGACAGCCGGTTGAATAATGAGCCAGTAGTGTGCCCAGGT
>VYZX01028063.1:659687-669822 GCA_013401335.1 Brachypteracias leptosomus | reverse complement strand
ATTCTGTGATTCTGTGACATTGACATCCACTAGAGTCTTACCTTCTCTTACATAAGTGCCAGAAGAACACATTAGCGGAAAAAGAAATTTTCAGGCAACCCCCAAAACAGCTGTCCATAATTGCCATATTCAGAAAATTATATTCCAAAATTTTTCACAGTATCAAAGCACTAATGCTGAAATAAGCTCTTTATCAGTGATCAATTTATAAATGAATGCACCAACAGTTGCTTAAATGACATATAAGCAAGACATAGCCAAGTATGTCTAAAAACATAAGAGAAACAGTAGTTAAAAACAAGCCATGAAATAAGGCCTCTCCTATGGTAAGGAGAGGCTCTAGGACCACTTATCCAGCATCAATAAAAGCAAGCAACTTCCTGATCTCCAACTGAACCAAAATGGGCAATTGTTCCATTCTTCAGTTCTTTGAGATTTTTCCAAAAGCTATCCATACTATTTGACATTAAAATTTTAACCATACATGCACCCATCCCTATCCCAATTCAGTGCTAAAAGTACTCATTTTGCTGTTGTTCCTGTTCAGTATTTCTCATAGCATGTCTGAGAAATCTGTTGATTTTATAGTTTTTATTTGAGCCATCAATGTCCACAGAGAGAAAAGTACCCTTTTCAATCCAGTTTTGAGTTGTTTTCTCAACAGAAAGAGAAGCTAATGTACTGTTGTGTAACAAGCAGCAAAACTTTTGTCATACGGAAGATGCCATCAGATGTAAGAACAGAATATTATATTCATTTTACCTACATTAGCTACCTTATCTTTTTCATATGTTGGTATTTTTTCAAAAAAAGAAAGAACAGGATAAAAAAAAAACCTCCACAAAATTTTTGAGACTTTTATTTTCAGAAATTATACCCAAATTATTCTCTGTTCTGTCTCACACTGACTTAAATCTGTCCATCTTGCATAAGGAACTGATAAACTTTTCCCCACATAAACCACAATCAGAGCTTATGGCATTTTTTACTGAGCCATAAAAAAATCATTTATTTGTCTACTCATTTCAGAAAGTACAAAGGCTTCTTTTCTTTTTAGGGAGTTGTGTCTCAAGTTGTTTGAGGAATGTTGCCATTTAGTCATTATCATCAAATTACGTTCCTATGTGGAGCTTGACTACCAAATTCAAAACAGGCAGCTATTCAGTGCAGTGTGATGATTCTGTTCTGTGTTCTATTTCAAATAGGCCAGGTACTACCAGTATTTAATCAATGATATCAAAGAGTCTTGATAAATGTAAAAGTGTGATTGTCATTGCATAATCAGGGAATGGACTAAGTAATTCTAATGGCATTTGTGGATTGGTGGTCTGTTGTGGAACACATTTCAATCATGTTTTCCTCAGTATCAGCAGGGAGTGATTTTGTACCAAAGTTTGCAAAGAAATTTAGGATTAATTTTAAAGCTGCATATGAAGTTCTGTTACCTTTGATGTCAAATGAAAATGCTTTTTAGAGGAAATGAAATGGCATTTATTCAGTATGATCCTGTGAAAGATGACTCCTTTGGTCAATGGGCTATGCTCTAAAGCACAGGGAGTGCTTTCACCTTTCTCGGAGCAAGGTTTTATGCCCAGTGCTGTGAGCAGCCATCCATGGTCAGGGTCTACAGCAGTTTCCAACTCAGTTCTGCAGGGGCAACTCTCAAGTCTTTCTCTGAAATTATCATCCCACCATTGTCCTAAACTTCAGTTAACTTGTTCCTCACAGGCTTATTTCTCATTTTCAAATTCATAGTTTTTACAATCTCCTCTACATCTTTTTCAAAGCCTCCTGAGCAGCTCAAAATGCCCCAGGGTCATCAAGCCTCATGCACTGGGGAAGTTCCCGAGGAAGCCTCCCAGGACAGCCATGAGGAGCTACTTTTTGACGTGCTGTCAAGACTGATTGCACACTGTGATAAAACGGTGCTGCACATCTGCAGCAAACATTTGCTATTTGCCTAGCCATTAACCTGCTATTCCAGAAGCATCCCTCCCCGCGCTGCACTTTATCCCATTTACCAATGCAGAACAGAAGCCTGGCACCACACCACGCTCAGGTGTTTCAAGCACAAACCCACATCTCAGGTCTCCGAGGTGAGGGGTCTGAGACGGCTGCAGGGGGGACCTCGGGCAGCTGGGGGCTGCTGTGGGGCCTCCCTGGAGCGCCCTTCGGGCTCACAGCGGTGGCAGGGTGCCTGTCAGCCCCGGCCCGGGGGGCCTGGGTGACAACCAGGGGCTTCCTGTCCCTCGCCCTTCGCGCACGGTGCACTTCTGCTGCCCTTTGAAACGTCTGGCCCAAAGGGGCGAATTCTCTTTAGAAGCGCCGCCGCTGAGGGCGTCGCGAGGTCCTTTGTGCGGATCCCAACGGTCCTAACGGTTGGCAGACCGAGCGCCACCGGCTCTGCCCCGCCGGGCTCGTCCTCCCGGGGAAAGCCAGGATCCAGCTTCCCCGGCCGCCAGCTGGAGAGGCTTGCGACCGGTGCTTTCTTCTCGCTGATCTGTTGTTTACACGCGTTACCGGGTGTGGGCGCAGAGGCAGGCGAGGACAAACGAGTCACCAAGCCCTGCCGCGTCACCGGGGAAAGGTCGGGTGTTCGGGACGCCGAAGGGAAGCCCCTCACTGGAGCTCCGGCCACACCTTCGCCTCCCAGCCCTCCCACGAGGTCCTCTGACGGGTTGGGTGGGTACACCCGTGTCCGAGTAGGTGCAAGGTTTCGTAACTGTGTGTGAGTTTATGTAATATGAAGAGCTGGGTAAGGTCAAAGGAAGCAACTTGAATTACCCTTTCTTGCTGCAGCTTTCATCTTCAGTGATTTGCAAGCTTTTGTCAGTTTCTGACATATGTGCCAACTAGATATGCTATTATAATTTAATAATTTTGACAACAGGCAGCTAGCTGTCTGGCTCTGACCAATTCCTTGAACTTGTTCAAATCTCAGTTGCAGTACTATTCATGTAGGTTGTATTTCAGAAAAAATGCCCTATAATGCCCTTTATAATCCAATGAGCCTGTGCACTTTTGCAAGATCTGGATTGTTTACCAAACAATGAAATGCCTTTACCATATCCTATACTGAGGTATGGCAATTGTCTGTGTTTCCTGTCTTTTTTTCCTTGGCTTTTAAGTTCAAGCTACTGCTGGAATTTCAACACAGTATAAGTGAGATGGGAACTAAACATTTCAGAAAATGATGTTTTGCATCTCCATTGACAGTATGCCTTTATCCTTAAATACCTAAATATCTTTAAAATATGTGACCAAGCTAAAGGGAATTAGGCATAGAGTCTCTGCTGAATTTCAGTAGCGTACGGCTATATATCACCCTGTGAAATTCCATCAGAATCTGTTCATTTCTTGACTCCAGTGTTTCTCCTTCATTTGTCCTACATCTGGGAAAATGGGGATAAGGATGCTTTTGTTTCCCATTTTGCTTTCTTTGTTTAGACTGATAGTCCTCACATCAAAAGTGCTATCACAGTCTGACTAGACAATGTCTGGCACAATGCAGTCCCATAATTTGTGCTGGAGAAATGCTAGAAAACAAAATTAAAATGATCTCCAGTATCAATAAGGCACTCATTGCTACTATCCAAACACAAAAGCTAGTGGTGTTGCCCCCTAAGAACAATCCCAGTTTTGGGGATTAATTGTACACATATTTTGGTTGATCTGTGGAGTGGCCTGGTCTTAAAGATGCTGTGAATGCCACAACATTTTAAATTGTCCTGTTCTGGATGGTTTAAATTCTTTCATTTAAACACAGCAAATTGTGAAGTCAGAAACAAACCTGAAACAAACAACAGGGATGTGTTTAAGTTTCCATTTGTGCTGCCCCTACTGTTGATTAAGGCTTATCTACTGTTTGGTGTTAGTCACTAAAAAAAAAAAAAAAAAGTTGTAGAGCACATAGCGCCACGTTCCAGTCAAGTGCTTTAGCAAAGGCTGCTGTTATGAAAAGGATTTTCTAATAAGGCGAATAATGATCTTCAGATTCTGACCTCCTGGCACGGCAGTGAGATTTATCAGGAGGGGCATGTGACTAGTTAAGACACGCAGTCCCAGCTTGAAGGAAACAGCTGCTCATTTCATGCTTTAGCACTTGGCAGCTGGACAAGGAAGGGTGATGTTTGTGTTGAATACCTCTGCAGAACCAAGTACAGTAAGTGATTTTCCCTGTTTTTGTTTTTGGTTTTTTCCTAAACTGCCACTGCTTTCCTATTTTCATCCTAGATCTTTCGTAAAAACGCATAAGGGTAAGGCGTATTTTTGTCACTTCATTGATAAGCAGTCATTCATGTTCAGAATGCCTATATTTTTCTGACTTGTGATTAACAACAGTGTTGGTTTTGCTTTTGTGGGAACAAGACACGTACGGTGTTTTGTCCTCATGCTAACTGGGGAGGGAAAATGGTGTTTATTTGCTCAGACAATGAAGTGAAGAGGTTGTTTATGATGAACGTATTTTCCTTTCTCTGTGGAGCTAGTCAATAGGTAATGATGCAACTTGAGTATAGAGCAATTTCAGTATTTGGCTTAGAAGTACTCTTGTATGGAATTGGCAGAGGTAGCCCCTCAAATTCCTGTGATTGTCTGCAGAAAGTTGCTTGTAACTGGTTACTTTTTGGGGGTGTATGTAGAGATTTTTTGGAAATAAAAGAGTAGAAGCAGAGAAATGAAGGAAGATGGTGAAGGTGCACTGATTAAGATAGAATTGAGTAATTCTGGATAATAATGTATGATTAGGTTCTGAAGATTGAAAAAATCCTCCCTAAAAACAGGGAGCAAGTCTTCTAAATATCTCAAAGTTTTAAATTCAATTTATTTTTGGATACTTGCATTTTTTATGCTTTTTCTTCATGAATGATTGATTTCCCCATCTGATAATTTTTGACTGTTATGGTCTGAAGTTTTGCTTCACTACACAAGAATTGGAGTGTAGGATATATATAAAGGAACTTTTTATCAATTATTTATGTAGAGATGAATTAGGCTTTTTAGAGGAGGACTTAAGAGGAATGGGAACAAATGAATGGGTGATGGAGCAGGATATGTGATGAGACTGAGAGAGACCAGGTGCTTTGGGGAAGGTTAAAGAGGGGCAGAGGTAGAGAGCAGTGGGGTTCTGTTGAGGAAGGTGTTTATCAAGTCAAAAAGTGAATTTCAGAACAGGACCAAGGGTAAACACCGGCAGGTTTAGTGAATCATGTGGTCCCTCCTTTTAAGATGGAGAGAATAATCCTTACTCAAAGACTTCTCACATAAGAAACTGTTTAATTCTCCCTGAAGACTTTTATTTTTCTTTTTAATCATAGTTTATGGCTTTGATGCTTAACTGGAAATTTTGTAGGAAAATGTCAATCAGTTTCAATTGTTCACAAAACCAGAAGTCTGCCTGGCTTCCTGCCTGTTCGTGTCTCCCAGGGTAGACTGCCTTTGAACCAACAGCTGAAGTACTATCAGGCTGTGGTTACACTGCAGCCCTCCCACACAGATGGCACACGATGCCCTGAATGTGGCCTACGGGGCCCCAAGGTGCCTGGCTTTGCGCTCAGGAGCCCCTGGTCCCACGGGAACCTTGGCTGCAACAGGACCCCTCAGGGCTGTTCAGTTTTCCATCCCATGTGGCACAGGGAAAATAACTAGTCTGCTCTCATTTTCTTATTCTGATCCCAGAATAACTTACTTTTTCTTCAGAATCATAAGAATTCTTCATTTTGGATAAGACTATACCACAGTGTGCTTGTTTCCAGACATTGTATTTTATGTTTGTGATGAATATTCTCTGTTAAGCAAACTGCCCAGTCACATGAAAAGGACCATGTTGGAGGACCATGTTTTAAACCTAAGTTAACCCCCAAATCCACCAGAAAATAGATAGGAGCTCACACTGTTCCTGCTGTACTTTCTTCTTTCCTATCTCTGGCACAACTACCATGCCAGTGTTGGCGCAGAAGACTGATGTAAAGCCATATGGTTCTGCATCAGCTGGATTACGAGCCAGATATATGTGCCTCTTGTGCTACTGATTTATTCTCAGGCATCCCTGGGAATTAAGTGTAGTAGAAAAGGGAACTAGTGATGATTGTGTAGTAAACATTAGATAATTGCGCTGCTGAGGTCTCCTTCAGTTAATAATATCTGAAAGCACATCACAGTGGTCATTGTCTCAAAGAAATGTGGTGGGAGAGCTCAGTCTTGTGCCTCTATACTATTGATTATTAAAGTAAAGGAGAATATACTCATCACTTGCATCTGCACAAGTTAAGGTAATGCTTTATTTACAGCTTCCAGTTGTCATTACTGTATCTTATCTTGAATGAAATTCAAGACTCATGGCTAGACTTTTAAATCCTCTGTCCACAAAATAAAGGAATCTTAGGATTCTCAAGGGTGTAGTTGTTTCAGTCCTCATCACCAACCCATTTTGGTAGGGATACTTACTGTTAGACACAGTGTACTTTGAGAGACAAGAGCATCGCCATCTTCGGGCTCTCCTCATTTTATGGCTTTTCTGATGAATTCCAACTGCAAAATCTGTTACTGCAGCACCCATCATGGAAGACCACAGGGGCACATGCTGGTTCTGCACTTGAGCAGAAGATACAGTCTCTGTACCACCACTCTTTTATATTATTTTATAATATCCTCATCTCACAAAAACACATGCTTAGCTTTTTGAGTACACCCTTCCATTATGTTCATGTAAGTCAAGGCAGGTCTGCATAGGCACAAAGTACATGAATTAAATTTTGGTATGTTTTGTTTGGGGAAGCACTCAGCCTTTGTGTTTCCCATTGATACATCTCCAGAAAGTCCAATACCTAACAGAAATTGTTCATCCTGGAATTTTTTTATTACATAGTAGAGAAGATTCAATAACAGCATGACCATGGCTTGCCCTCTGCAGAAGCTCAGTGCGGACTTGTATCACTGAGAGCCTTGCAAGGTCCCTGTTAAATCCTTTTCTTTTATGCTGAGGAAGTTATCGGCCTTATGGTTCTCTGAATGGGCGTATTTTTGTTCTATAGCAAAACATCTAGCTGAAGAGTAGCCACAGTTTTGCCAGCCCGTCTCTCTAGTTGCAAATGCCATTATATAGAGGAGCCACTCCCAGGATGTTCCTGAATAAAGAGAGGAAACAACTTTTAAAAATACCGAAAGGGTACTTGTGTAGTTTTCTTTTTTCCTTAAGCTGTCTGGGCCTGGCTACAGAACATTTGTACAGGTACTCCAAACAACTTGCACAGGATGTTTTCCATTAACATATTTGTAATATAATCACTTTTCACCACTAAGTTTAATAGATGTATTTTCATGTTGGCCCCTTCTTTTAAGTCAGGAATGACAATGTTTTACACTCGAGTATTTGAGTAAAAAAGCTGAAACAAATTCTCAGGTCTTCTGATTTTTGCTGATTTTTCATGACACATTACCCATTGCTTTTGTCTGTGTTTTTTCTATAAAATAACCATTGCAGTAGTACTTTTTCATTAATAAGCTTATTAGTAGTATAACATATTTGAAAACCACCTGACCACCAGATTAGAGGTGTTGGGACAGGGGAGAACTTCTCTCTTGTAATTAAAGTAAAAGAATATTAGCTACAAGCACTGGCAATATCAACAATATGATCTTGATGAGTCCAGTTCAAAGACTAAGCCTGCAAACACATGGGTATTTGCTGAGTTGAACTCATGAGTGGTCCCATCAGAAAGTTCAGCTTACCTCTGAGTGTGTATGGGGTCAGGATCAAAGTGTGGGTGTGTGGAAATACCACACAACTGATGTTTACAGCTCAGCAGAAATACGATTACCCCTGAGAATTACTTTGGTTGTTTTGGTGGCCATCTGCTATCTCACTTCTCTGAATAACTGCTCCCTTTGCTGCAGCGTCCTCTGGCCGCATTCAAATAGGTGAAATGGTTTGACTCTCTCTACACTGTACTCTACCACCCGTGATTTATTCTTATTCTCTTAACTAATGATCTGGAGTTTCTCAAGCAAGGGGAGAAGGCTTCAACATCTCAAGAACCTGCCAGGCATAATAATCTGTGCAAAACTGGTGAAACCTGAGTCATTCTTGTTCAGATAATTTATATATTTAGTTCCTGCAAACAGAAAATAACCCTATAATCTTAAATTAACACAAGTTTAATATCAGTGATTCAACAGTATGTCTGCTTTGGACTACCACAAAAGTCATACCAAGCTTAATATACCAGCAGCTGATATGAATTGATATTATGTGTTATGTATATCAATACATTTTCATACACAAATCCTGCTACTGTTAAAACTGTGTCTCTTTTCAGGTCCTACTAATGAAACAGATGTTCCACTCAGAGTAGCAGTGGGCTTATACGAGAGTCTCAAGTGCGGGAAGTGTGTACAGGAACAGGATCTCCAAGATAAACAGGGATTTTCCATTCTTTTTGAAGTATATTTTTGTCCCCATGCCTGAAACAGGTTGATGGTTTTCAATGCAGAAATCAGCCTTAGAGGCTATTTAAGTGAGTCATACATGATATGATCAAATAGATTGAACATGACTTATATTGGGTATATTTACTTGCTTGCTTGCTAAGCATGTTGATGAGGCTGCCTGTGACACATGACCCAAGGCTGCATATATTCTTTGTCATGATGCTATACCCTTTTTCATATTCTTTAAAAAGATGTAATATTTCTACAGCTTAAGCTCTGGTCTCACCAAATTCAATTTCCTTGATCTGAAATAGCATTATTACAGATAGACTTCCATTCATAACTCCTAATTTGCTTTGGTCCACCCAATCTGTGATCTTGGTGTGACACACATTGGTAAGTTCTCTTTGTCTTGCAGCGCCCCAGTGTTTGAATCCAGATGATGTTTGGAAATTTCTAGTGTTGCTAGGGGGAAGTAAAAAAAAACAGTTTATGCAAATGTGTGATTGATTACCAGTGGAGCAAATTAGATCAGAAAACCTTTGCTGAACTAGGGCCTGAGTCAACTTACTGTTTATATATATAGTGATTTTGGTCATTCAAACCTGAATAGCCGTGACATTCCAGCCTTATCACACTGTTAATGTAATAGCTTCCTTAAAAAACTAATAATAATCTTATCTGCTAAAGATGTCTTGCCTACTTTAGCTTGCTTACTCATGCTCTGCTTTACCGAATTCATGAACACATACTGCCTGGAAACAGCTTCCACCCTTCCTAAAACTCTTGGTTTCCAGGCCCTGCCCTAATGACTGTCCATATATTTTTATCTTAGGTAGACATTGGAGCAGGAGCTAGAATTCACCTTTTTTTTTTTTCCCATTTCTTGAGCGGGTGCTCTTCTCCTAAAATTATACAGTCATGTTCTTGTTTGCTTTCTCCCTGCAGCCCAAGGAAACATCATTATTAAATTTAATATGGAATTTCATTGATGTCCTGGGGCTGGTAAATCTCCTGTGTAGTCTTAGCCAAAACAGTGGGAGATTTACAGTCATACCACTAATAGGAAGAATTGATCTTGTGTGTCTCAGCTTTAAGGAGTGTTCAGAGATCTTGGATAAAGAGCTTGGGGATCACAGCTGCAACTGTCTAGTATGGGAGTGATGTGCTAGGTGTGATCAAAGGATGCTTAACACAGGCAAGGCAGAGGGATTCCTGGAATACATATCCCAAAGGATTTAGGATTGACCTAAGCAGGGAGCTTCTTGGTGTTCCCCAGAGGAAGCCAGGACAATGGAGAAGTTTGCCTCGGTTGATGAGGACTGGGTTAGGGAGCAATTAAGCAATCTGGACATCCATAAATCCATGGGTCCAGATGGGATGCACCCACGGGTGCTGAGGGAGCTGACTGAGGTCATTGCTGGACCACTCTCCATCATCTTTGCCAAGTCTTGGGAAACGGGAGAGGTGCCTGAGGACTGAAGGGAAGCAAATGTCACTCCAGTCTTCAAAAAGGGCAAGAAGGAGGACCCGGGTAACTATAGACCGGTCAGCCTCACCTCCATCCCTGGGAAAGTGATGGAACACCTTATCCTTGGTGCCATCTCAAGGCATATCAAGGATAAGAGGGTCATTAGGGGCAGTCAACATGGCTTCACCAAGGGGAAGTCATGCTTAACCATCCTCATAGCCTTTTATGAGGATATAA
>VYZX01028063.1:641043-659605 GCA_013401335.1 Brachypteracias leptosomus | reverse complement strand
ATGATTAAGGGAGTGGAGCATCTCCCTTATGAGGAAAGGCTGAGGGAGCTGGGTCTCTTTAGCTTGGAGAAGAGGAGACTAAGGGGAGACCTCATTAATGTTTATAAATATATAAAGGGGGAGTGTCACGAAGATGGAGCCAGGCTCTTCTCGGTGACAAACAATGATAAGACAAGGGGTAACGGGTACAAACTGGAACACAGGAGGTTCCACTTAAATATGAGAAGAAACTTCTTCTCAGTGAGGGTAACAGGACACTGGAACAGGCTGCCCAGGGAGGTTGTGGAGTCTCCTTCTCTGGAGACATTCAAAACCCGCCTGGACGCCTTCCTGTGTAACCTCATCTAGGTGTTCCTGCTCCGGCAGGGGGATTGGACTAGATGATCTTTTGAAGTCCCTTCCAATCCCTGACATTCTGTGATTCTGTGATTCTGTGACTCTGATAGGCTTCTTTAAGCCCACTGTTGGGTGTTTGAAAATGCAGAAAGAGGTTAAAAGCTCTAGACAGTCACCTTCTGGGGTCAGGAGGTGAGAAGTGAGAGACCAGGATGAGAATCACACCCCAGGAGACTGGCCCTGGAAGTGAAAGGGAGCCAGGTTTGGGTGCTTAATCCTTCTTTTGGATCTAGTTCTCAGCTCACATTGTGGAACCAAAATAAGAGAGGTGGTTTTCAGATAGGTTGATATATCTTAAGTAAAGGCTCTTTTGCAATTTGCTTTGTGTCTGTGTTTCAAAATCTGCCCCTTTTGGAATTGTTGCACTGATTTAATTATATTGATTCAGAAATTGGTGTAAACTCTGACTTGGGCATGTTTATCTGGTATACTAGTGGTTATAGAAATATAATTTGTTCCTGTAAGCTTGAAAATGAGCAAACTGTTTTGAAAACTTGATTGCAATAGCAGTCAGTCTTTCAATGCTGAATACCAGGGGAAGGAAAACAAGTCCCTAAGCCTCTATTTCAGCTTCTAAATCAAGATCTTCCTAACATCTCCAGACCTTTAATTTCCTCCCCTTACTTGACCACTTTTTTCACTTCATATTAGATTTGCCACATAGCCACAGGATTTATTTTTTTTTAATCATTATTGCAGTTAAGCAGACCCTTCAAGAAACTCTGATATGGTCCTTAAATTTTATAAATATATACTAAGGAGTAAATAGTTATGAGTTTCCTCTATAAACACCAAGCAAACAGGTTTGGATGAATTTAGTAAGTGTCTTCCAAGCTACTCGGTAGGGCACTGTGAGGTATTTGGGATTGCCTGAACCAGATGCTGCAAAGGCATTATACTAGCAATTAACCGAAGGAGTTTTATCCACACAGCCAAAAAAATACTTGGTGGAATATGCGATTCTCAGCTGTTACAGCTACAACAGCTGCTCTTGTTTTTAAATAATGGTGAATCTTTGTCATAGCATCTCTACATAGCATTTTATAGATGTAAGGGACTTTTGCTGTAGTTTGACATCCAGCATCTGCTGACAGAATTTTGCAAAGAAAGGCACTGGATTTTTCCTGACTTCCAGGCTGTGTTTTCATTCTACCAGATTTTTTGCACTCCTGCTTGACTGAGAGTTGTGAGTCATCAGTGACTTCTGCAGATGTAAAACCATAGCACCACACAAGGCAGGCATCCCTGATTCATGTGAGTATGCAGTAGACAGCAATTTGCATGAGTTCTTAGGATCACACAGCAGGTCTGTCTACTGCCATGTGTGTCTGTCAGTGTTTTCTAGTGTACCATTTTAATTTGCATTGTCTCTCTTTATAGAGTGACTGGTCTCAAGCGAATGGGAAGCTGCCACCAGAGAGTGAGAAGGGTTGCTGGCCATTAGCAACTGGTCCAGTCTCTCTCCTTGTCTGGGACCTATTAGCACATCTGTGAGAAAATAGCAGTTGCATGTGACCCATTTTCTACACTCATCAAAGGGAAAATGAAGGACGATTCCATTAGAAATGCACCATAACAGCCAAAAGAGCGAAAGGAGCCAAAGTTTTGTCCTGCCCCTCTGTCCTTTTAACTCTGTCTTGCTCCGTCTCAGACATCCAGCTTCCCATTATTTAGGTCTCTGAAAGCCTCTTCCTGCCTTTATTGTTTTGCCAGTTGCTACCTTCAATTTACTGCACTGATAAGTACTTCCCAGGCTGTAAATGTGTGGTCAAGATATTTATGAAGCCGTCCCAGGTTTTGATTGTAGGCACAGGAGGAAAGGTCAGCAGCAAAACTGTTCTCAATACACAGGGAGACCACTTCTCACACCCAGATGGGTATAGGTTGTGAATTCATGGAGAGAGATGTGCAGTAATACATGGGATAACAGCGCCAAAGAAGTAAAAATAAACAAGCACTTCACCTCCTCTCTTCATAAGGTGATACCCTTACTTTTATTAGATGTAAAGTAACTGCAGTTGTTCTTCAGCTTGGGGAATGATGGAAACAGGAAAGAGAGAAATCAGATATGGTCATTGATGCTGGAAATGACAGCAGATAAGTAGGAGCTGTTGTAGTCTCCCTTCACTTGTATCTGTGACTGCAGATAATCATTTTATTTTCAACATAGCTGCAGAGATGGAAAAGGAAAGAAGGGATACGTTTTAACATCTTGCTTTTTGGGATCTTAGCTATGATCTCTGCTCTTTGGGTGACCAGCTCAAGCCTGTAGAGCTTGACATGCTTGAGAAGATCCACACATGTGTAATTCCTGTGGCACCATTATAATGTGTGGCACAGATGTTTACAATGTAGCTATCTGCCAGCGTGGGCCTAGATAGCGTTATGCCATGAACAGTTCATCTACAGTGGGAAATAACTGGAAATTACAGAATTATATGGAGTGAAAAAGCTTCTTCCAAGGGAAAATTTACTTGGAAGCCATGGGTTTGTCAGACAAGAACTTTGATACCAAACTTACTGTATATTAATACAAGTTAGAGGTTCTTATTGTTTCTCTTTGTGATAAAATTTATTGAAAAGCGGTGTGAAACTGAAAGGAGTACAAACTGTCATAACTCTTGGAAGGTGTAAGAGCTTCAAAAAAGACACTACCCAGGGACTATGCTACTATAGAAAAATTTTGGCTTAGTTAAAAATAAGACAAAACAAGCTTTGTGGGGCAAATGTAGATATCCAAGCTGAACATATCAAAAGGTCTAGGTAAATAGGGTCTAGGATTTCTTAGTAATCTAATTGATAAATTAGATAAATTAGGTTAGATAAATAAGTGTGATTTTTCTAGCTTGGTTTTAATAGAATCTAGCTGGCAGTGATAAATAATAATAAAATATTAAAATGTTTTGTAACAGATACTTGATAATAAATATACTGGCCCTTTGTCTTTCAGAACTAAAGGGTGGGTTATTTCCCCATACATCTTTTAAAATAAGTTAAAAAATGTTTTTTCTTGGGCTGGTCCAGTCTCATTAAAGACATGTCACAGTGTAACCAGTCAAGAATAATAAAGCTGACCTGACTTACATCACTAGGCTAGCAAAGCAGGCTTATTCATGAAAGACTGTAAAGAGCTGTATGCAAGTCTGTAAATAGCAGAGGTAATTGCCAAGAGTTTCTTTAAAAGCTTACAGTCAGTAGCATAACTTGTAAGAGGTATTGGCACTGTATTGATTTGGTTTCTGAAAAAAAGATTGACTTAGAGAACACTTATCTTATTGCTGTTAGCTGTCCTCTCACAATGGTTTGTACTTTGGTGTTGGAAATCTTTAACGTGTATGAAGGGCAGAGAGTCTCAGAAGAGCTGCATCCTCTAACATCATACACATTAATCAAGTGTTGATATTTGTAATTTTATTTTTGCTTTACTGGGAATAGCAAAACAATTTTGGTGACAAATCTACTGCGAATTGTGGTTTAAAGTTTTCCTCTTTTTGAAGACTAACTTAAGTTTTCCTTTAGCTCTTTCTTTTAACCTGATGCATTCAGGGCAACTGTACTACCTTGACCCATGCAAAGTGCAAGTAAGACGTCATCATCATAGTACATGGAATAACTCAAGGATGTATATTCAGATTTTACAGCCATTATTAACTGGAGTTATAGAGGCAAACACCAACACAGTAAATTGAGGAAACAAATACACAAGTTGATGGGACAAAGCTGAAGTGTGGTAGATAACCAGTTCCATAAAATGCTAGAATTGCAATTAAGAATGAAACCTTTGCTTTTTTTCACAAATCAAGTTATCCATTATTTTAGGGGGTTTATAAGTAAGGGAACCTGGGGGGTTTTCTGTTGTCTCAAAAACACCTTGATTATATTTCACAGAAAAAGATAAGAATGCTAAACAAAATGCTGTCTAGGCAGCTCAAGCCTTAATCAGGTGACTTTCTGACTACTGAATGTATTTGGTTGTGTGACTCTCCATTAGAATTCCTCATGATTTCTGTGAGCTTCTCTTTTATGTTAGGTCAGCATGTATTGTACACATATGCTAATTTATTAACTTCTACAAGGTATTATGTGGCTCTGAGCTAACAGTTTAGTAGTGCATATGAGCAGATCCACATATCCACTTGGTTTCTTACCTATACTCCTATTCCTTTTACCTCTGCTCCTGTAGAAGAGTAGATGTCTAGACCCTGAAATTGTTTATAATACTCTTCCATGTTGATTGGGTGACCTTTGATGATCTGAAAGTAAATATTCAGCTCAGTGGACTCTTCTCTCAAAATTAAGCATAATGAAGTACATTTTGACACTTTGTAACTTGCATACTTTTGTGCTAAGGTGACAAATGCTCATCACTCAGAGACTATACAGGGTGTAAATGGTGAAGTTTTGGCAGCAGCGGGGCTGCAGGCATGGGAGAAGGCCAGTATCTGCCCTGTGTTGAACACAGCTGCTTCCAGCTGTCTTTGCAAGAGACACATCACAGGGCACAGCTGAGCCCATTAGCCAACTTCATGGCACCTTTGTGAAAACATATTTAAGAAAAGGTGGAAAACACTGGTGGGGTGGGAACACAGAGGGAATAAGGGAATGGAAGGGAGGAGGGAAGAACAAAGGGAGTAACAGGGTCAGAGTGGGAGGAGCTGCTCTGTGACAGAGAAGATACTTCCCCGAAGGGATTGTGTCCCATGGATAAGACCATGCCAAAGCAGGTGCACCTCTGAAAGGACTCTGGCCCATAGAGGACCCATGCTGGAGCATAGAAGAAGAGTGAGAAGTGTAAAGAAACTTTTGTGTGCTGACCTCGACCTCCTGCACTGCTCATTGCCTCACTGAAGGGACTAAGTGCAACCAGCAACAATGACAAGGGGGAAGGAGAGGGGTCTGGAGCGAAGCTGAGCCTGGGAAAGTGGAAGAAAAAGTGTTTTAATGTTTGTCTTCTTTATTTCCCAATACCCAAATCAGTAATTAAATATTCATGTTACTTGGCAATTAATTAAGTTTTACAGAGATTACACTGTTTTGGGATAGGTGCAACTTTATCCCAGGGATTCTACAGAGCTGTAGTGCCACTGACAGCCCTCTGTGTAGTGTCTGCTGTTAACATAAGGTTTGGATTTAGCCATCTACTGGCCTTGTACACTTAACCATCCCTCTGTCCTCTCCCCTTTTCAGAAACAGATGTCCCACTCTGTTTAGTTTCTTTTGAAGTTCTCCTTTGATCAAGAAAAAGAGTGAATCAAATAGGGTGCAGACAGCTACTGTGGTTTATTGCATAACTACTGTCTGAAGGTGTGCAGCAAAGGTGAATGAGTACTGGTGAGTCACATCAGATGAGCCCAAGGCTCTCATATTTTATTTTCATTCCACTCTTGCCCCATCAAGGCTTATATCTTGCATTCACTGAGCAATGCCACAATCTCTTCCTTGTTCTGTGTACTTGCTCCCCATGAGAAACGTCATCAGTAAGCCAGATGTGCCATACTGAAGCCAGCTGCATGTGATGCTTGAGGTCATGGACTGGGACAGAAGCAGTGGCATTAGGCTGCCTGACAGCTCAATATTACTGCCTTTTCCTGCCTAGCACAGCTTCAGCACATGCCAGATGCTGAAGAAACCTGACCACATATGTCACTTGCTCAGAGTTTTCTAGAAATGGACTTGTGTGTACTGGAATAAATAAACTGGTACTACCCACCTACAAGAAATATTCAGCTGCTTGGAGAGGAAAAACTTCAGAAACCATGCATTTGGCAATCTAAGACGTGTGTTGACTTGAGCCCAAACAGATGTCTCAAATGCACGTGTGTAGGCAAAGGTGCAACCATTATGTGTCCCAGCTGGGGTTCTTATGGTCTTTACACTAATGTGTTGAGACTCATGATAAGAAAGGGACTCACTACAAAAGCCTCCACTACATCTATGGAGTAGCAGATGAACTCTATCCTGAAGAGCTTGTCCTGCACACGAGCGAGACAGGATAAAAGGAAAAAGATGTAGCAAGGAAAGTTACCCTTAAACCTTCTCATGAGGCTCTGAATTTCTTCTTGGCTTTTCTGCATACTGCTATTGATTCTATTTCCCTGCTCACATTTACCACCCTTTCTGCAGCAGCCAGGTGGAAGCTGCTTAATGTAAGCATTCAGTGCTGTATTGTGTAGGCATAGAGGAGGGGGAGATGGGGGAGGTCTGGCTTACTTAAACCCCCAAGAATGTCCTAATCTTGTAAAGAACATAAGTTCCCTGTGTGCAGGCCTATGGAAAGTTTATGGATAAACTGAGACCCATAGAAGTGCCTCTTGTGTCAAAGTTGAACTGTTTTCGTGTGGCTCTATTTATTGTCCCTAAGTAAAGGGGAAATAGTCCACTTTTAATTAATGGGGAAAATGCTACAAGTACATTTACTTTGGCTTGGCTAAAAAGCTGTTTAAATTTAATTTAGCTAAATAAATATTATTCTGCATGTGAAGTTTAAGCCTATTTAAAGTCAACTCATTGGTTTACCTGGCACCTGTAACCAATTTGATTTGCCTGAAATCCATGTGAAAGTGCCCACACAGCGATTTGTACTGGCTTGACATTTTAATATTAGTTAAGCTACTGTAACTTATAGATGTGGACCTCCCCTTAGTAGCCTCCAGCAGTAAAAGTGACATCTTTTGGTTTTGCTAATGATGGTAGCCGACATTTAAAACTTGACTGTGTGCTGCCCACTCTGTTCACACCATTTGGTGCTTTTGCATAAGACCACAAATTTACTGGCAGGATCTCCTGTTTCTTTTAAAAATGAAGGTATTACACCTGACCACATCTATCTCAGGAGCTCATAACCTACACATTGGTTTTAAATA
The DNA here is from genome assembly GCA_013401335.1 of Brachypteracias leptosomus. NCBI lineage: Eukaryota > Metazoa > Chordata > Aves > Coraciiformes > Brachypteraciidae > Brachypteracias > Brachypteracias leptosomus. Next base: position 652,346 of record VYZX01028063.1, on the reverse strand, counting down.
CATCTATTAAGACAGTCCACAATAGTGTCATCTCAAGACTTCAAAAATGTTGAACACAAAATGCAATTACACTACACGAGAGTGCTAAGGAAAGCCATTTGCTCAAAGTAATTGTGTGCATGTGGCAGTCAGGGTGACTTGAAAGAGACTCTATGTCTTGTAGTTCGTCCATCAGGGAGTTATAACATCTGAGAACTTCACTGCAGATGTTTCTGCTTTCCCTCTAAGTAGGAGGTGTGCATCCCATAATGGTAGTATTTCATGAAATAAAGCATTACGTGCCTGGTACCGTGACTTGTTTCATAAGAATATTATGGTTGCATTTATTACCTAAATGCAGGGGGTCCTTTAGACAAGTCTATAGGCTTTGAGGGAACACTAAGGCTTCCTTCACATCCTTCACCCAGTCCTGACTATTGCCCTGAAGTCCCTTCCCAGCATGTGGCAGGTTCCCAGCAAGACTCATAGTGGAATCTGTCATTTCAAGTGATCTGATTGAGAAATGAGAATGGATAGCTGTGCAGGATTTTGTGCCTCCTGTGTCCTTCATAGCCTCTGTTAACCACAGTAAACGTAATAGGATTTATAATTCCATGACAAGACAAAAATGTATGTTTTTAGTTTCATTGTAGTATGCAATTATTCAAACTGTGTGATCTCATTGAGTGAGCTCTGTTTTTCTTATCCAGCTTTCCTGAATCTTCCTGAAACAGCTGGATGACAATGAGCTGTCTCAGAATTACATTAGGAAGCACCTGAGGGCAGAGATTCTCCAAGTTATCTTTATTTAGAAGTGCAACTGCACCTTTGGCAATCCATTTTTTAATAGTAGCCACTTATTTAATTCTTTACATGTATAATATACATACATTAAACATTCTTATATGTACACATTATTATACGTGTGTATATATATTATATACATGTTTTGGTTATTTTTTCTGCTTCTTGTGTTGAGCCATTGACTATCAAAATATAATTTATGTAAGTGAAATCTATAGTTGTATTTCACTCATCTGTCTCGAGATGTTTGTGCGGTCAGGTACCATTGTTACATGATGTACACAAGACATTTCTTGTTCTCATAGAACAGCAGTGCTTAATCACACAAATAATGATGTAATGGTTGTGGTTGTTGCAGTCTGCAGTCAAGAGCTGTGATATTGGGTTTTGGCTTAGCTGTGAATATGTGGCTTACCCCTAGTCAGCCAGTTCTTCCTCCAGCAGAAATGGTTTTTTTTCTTCTTTTAGAAGCATTATGAGACTAAAACCATTTATTGATCAGATAGGCTGTTTGAGGGAATGGTACTGTGACTTCAGGATCTAGGTATCTACAGGTTAAGTACTTACGTGATTAAAGAAAATCCTGCCATTTCATTGGAGCATTATTTGTTGATTACTCTATGGCTGTCTTAATAGTGTTTCAAACAGAAGATAGGAATTATACTCTCCCATGCTATATATTATAGGGCATGGTAATACTAACAAAACTGAAAAGGCAGATAAATCTCTCCCCTCCTACACTTGTGTTTTTAAAGGGATAGGCAGAAAATGCAATAGCTTTTTCTCAACTCTATTTTTTAAAGAGCTGACTAAAACATATTTTGAAATAGCTAATGTAAAATTTATTTTCCATTTTTCCTCTTGAAAAAAAAATCTAAGTCTGATTAAGTTGGAAGAGCTAGGTAGCTGGCTCTGTTAAAAATCAAACCAGTAGTCTAAGCAGAGGCAGATTTTGGAATAGTCAGAAGGGACAAACATGCTTGAAGTGGGATTCTAGCAAAAGTTAGGTGCCAAAGTACAAAGTTGCAGCTCCGCTGGTGGCTAACTCTCAAAACAAGTAAACCAGGCAAATGCTTTACTTTGTTTTTTGACCTTGAAATACATAAACAGTCTTGGGAAGAAAGACTGAATCTAGGGTGACCCTGGCTCATATGTGGCTTGACCAGTGGGTTAGAAAGCCACGTGTCTCCCTGTTTTCTGTCTCTGATCTGCTTCAGACTTTGGGATTTGTGTGATGGCCCAGCTTTAGCAAGAAGGATTGAGGATGCCCAGCCTAGCCTCAGACTTGGCTGTTAGGATGCTTTCTGCTACAGTGCCAAGCATTCAAAACCAAGGACCACTGTGTACCCACCTTCCTCACTTTCTTAGGTGAATGCTCTGGCTGCTTACTGTTGCGTGAAGGGAGTAGTTTTCCTCCGGTTTGTTACAAATAGGAGCTCTGTTTGATTCTTGGAAAAACAGATGAACACCCTCTTCAAGAGGAGGTTCTGTACCATCAGACTTGAACAGAGGTATGTGGGAAAGTGCTTTCTTCCAGCTAGGAGGAAGGCACTCACGGGACAGGACTAATGCTTGCACCTCTCTGCTCACGTTTCCTCTTGGCTGACCTGGGCTGCTGCAGTATCATGCATGCACTGACTTGTAGAAACTCCCTGCACAGTGAGCTGTACTTATTTCCTGCAAGCTCCTTCTCTCAGCTTCAGGGAAAAGTATGTCATGTCTACAACCTTTGTTGGATGGCACCAGAAAGAACCTGGCTGTAGGAGCCCATCTAAAAATAATATTATCTTTGGCTGAACGGTACATTTTTAAGGTCTTTCAAGCAAAACGCTGATGCATGCTTAGAGCAGCCTAGACCTTGCAGGACTCTGAAGCCAGGTCTTCAGAGACTTTCGCAGTGTGAGACACTTTCCAGGTGCTGGGATGCAATATGCTGGCTGCTGGAGGATCTTTGACCAGCCAGTGGTCTCCTAAGTGGATCTCAGGTGCAGGCAGGAGTTTGCATAGGCCAGCAACAGGCTTCTTGCACATGGCAACTCTGTTTGGGAGATTGAGACTTCACTGGTGTAGGTATAGGCCAACCTCTGCTAGTTGGTCTCAGCACCTGGGAGGTGGTCTTGGCATGGTCAGTTCAGTAGTGTGTATGTAGCCTGAATGAGCAGCAATTTTTCCTCTTTCTGGGAATTGGAATTTATGTAAGGATATTTTGGCCCTGCCTTTTGCTAAGGAAGGAGCATGCCTGCCCATTCTGTGGGTGTGAGCTGGCTGGCTGAGGTGGCACCAGCAGGGCCATCACAGCTGCCACTGCCTGGTGTCCCTTCAGTAGCTGACCCACAGTGATGTCTGCAGGGCTGCAAGAACACAGGGATCTAGCTCAGAGCACTTTGTGCTTATTGTAACAGTGGCATTTGCAAGAAGGTCAGGGTGGGTCATTAAAAAGGATGAAGAATGCCAGTCCTATCAGGACTGAATTTGCAGTGCAAGTTCTGTGATATGGTAGGTTTGAAAAACCTTATATTTTATGGGGGAATTAAGGCATACATGGTATCTTGTTCCTTAGTGCTTTTCATGATCAACATTTAGAAGTTTTGTATATGCAATGACTTCTAAAAAGCAACTTCCCAAATTCCTTCATTGTTTTGCTTCAAGGACTGTTTTACCTCTACTCTTGGCATTTTTTTTCTAGAAAAGTTTGCTGGATATAATTTGTTTTCGTTTGTCACATTTCAAACATTTGCTAGGGATCAGGTGGTAGTGGGACTTAGTCATAGATAAGGCAATAAAATACTGATTTCTTCTTTAAATATAACATGAAAAAATATTTTTGAAAACTTATAACACAGTATTTTGTGCACCTTTCAGGTAAATGGATATTTGATAATTATATGCATAGTAGATGTATGGGACAATTTAGAAGTTTCTGTACATGTTCAGCTTTCTATGAGTGTTCAGCTACCATGGGAAGATTTATCTAAACAAGCTGTAGGGACTGATCTTAAGGTTCTTTGAAAAATCACCTCCTAGTTTAATGTTTGCAATGAACTTCATTAAACATTTTATGCCATCTGTGCCAATTAAGACTATTAGCATTACCATGAACCTTACGAAAAAAAAAGGTTATGCTTAAAAACATAAAAACAGAGTTATTAACAAAAAGTGACTTATCAAGTGTAAATAGAATGACCTGAACAAAATGTGCGTCACTGTACATGCATGTCCTCATCTACCATCTGGTTTCTGTTTTGTGACCCTAGCTATGGATTTATTTTATGCTCATGGACAAACAATTGGACAACACTTAAAAACAAAAGTTGGAATGTCAGAAAAGCTTATGGCTGTTTTTCACATGCTCTGTATCTTGTAGGGAAAAAACAGTTTAGAAAAAAGCTGAGTTGAACTGTAAACATTGCATCCTGATGAGTCTTCCATATAGTCATACAATTATGATTTCTTTTACTTTCTCCAGATTTTCATTGAAGTCCAACTAAGAATGCAACCAACAATAAAGTGAAAAAGCTGTGCAGCTGAAGAAGCATCCTTCTATTTGGTGAAAATGTCTCTCATTTTTTGACAACAATTAAAGCACAATGGGGTCAAACACACTCGGGAAGGCTGCAACATTAGATGAGCTTTTGAACACTTGTATTGAAATGTTTGGTACGATTTTTCAATACTTTGCTGTTCTTGAAATTCATCTTATTAATATAACCCCTGCTGTTCTCTGATTTAGCTGGTCTTTTCCTTGGCAAACTACATTTCTGTTCTGTAAAAATTTCCATTTTTAATTTTGGTCCAGAATCACACAGGCCAGAATTTTAATCATCTGCACACTGTATTAAATTTTCTTAATATAGATAATGCACAATGGTGAGTATAGCAATTTTTTAAATGCTGGTCTTCATCAAAAAAAATGTGTTTAGTTGGAGTATTCAAGGAGTTATTTCTGGCATTGATCTTTGTCTTGAGTGGTTACACAGCTGCCTTTCTAACCAGACATTTTTTTTAAAGGTTTTCTGAATCATCATGAGTAATTGGCAATAATATGATGTAAGGCTCATGTCATCTTTTTACTCTTATTAAAATGTGATGTATCAGGTCAGAGGGAAAGAAGTGATGAAATAGACCTTGATCTATAACACCATTCATCATTATATATCTCACATTGCCATCGGATGACTTCATGGATGGTCTTAAAAGCTTTGAAATGGGACCTTAATTCACAAAGCTACATTTATATTCTCTTGAAATGCAGCACAGCTTTTGACTGGAATGAGGTATTATTTTTTTATGAGAAACAAGTTTCTAAAGGTGAGAGAGATTAAATAATTAAGGGGCAGATCTTGCTGCTGATTGTAGTGCATCCCCATGAGGTATTGTTTTGACATTGAATACCTTGAGGCAGATCCCTTTTTTAACAAACTAGTTGTTAACATAGCTATAAAGCTGCAATAAAACAAATACTGGAAGTGGTTGTACATAACTCATCTCCCCCCAACCTCCCCCATCCCTTTGATGGACTAATTTCAGATTAGTTCTTTGGATTACTGGCAGTCTCTTTGTATAACGTTTAGCACAGTGTGTCCATACCCTGTTTTTCTAGTTGTTATCTACACTGGGTTTTTTTACCTGCCACTACAATCTATCCCAGACTTAGCGTTTGTGTTCTTTGGTTTTGTTTCCCACCTATTTGGTAGATAATGATCCAACATTTCCACTTTTGATCCTTTCTCTCTGGCTCCACTTGAAGAATAATGTTCATGACTAATGTGGTTAGCTCACTTCTTTCTCTTTTGCAGATGACAAAGGAAATCGGTGCTCCAGCCATTTGCCGAGAACCTTTCTTTTAATGCACCGGTGGTATTTGCCTTCCACAGAGCTGGCTGGGAAACTTATGTCCACATATCCTTTCAGGAAGACTTCCAACTTCCAAAGCAGATTGATTCTGTGACTGAATGTAAAAATGTGTCAATTAATTAGTGACAAACAAGGTTTAGGGGTGAGATTTTCTTCAACCTAAAAGGTGGAAGTCTATGAGCTTCTTTCTGCTATTGGTTGTGGACATTTTCCATACATACAAGTTTACTGAGAGATACTTTGAATTAACTTTGAATATGTGTAAATATATTGCCAAGATAGCTTTTCAAATGTGTAATGGCCAGCTGACTTTGGACTAGTATGAACTTTCAGTGGTAGCTAAGTACCTACATGTCATTTATACCCCTTAAAGGCTTCAGTAATCAGAAGTATTATCATATTTAGTTAGCCAAAACTGGCAAGAAACCATTCAACAGAATGGTATTCAGAATAGTATAATAGAGGCATTTTTGCTAGAGCAAAAAAACAAGTGACAGCCAGGAAATGATCTGTCCCCCCTAAAATGCTGTGAAAGTGAATTAAATATCAGAACTTACTGTGGTTATCTCTAGAAGGAAAGTTTGATACTGTTTTTTATTCAGCTGATCTAGTGTCAGAGTATTCCGTGGATAAAAACGGTATTACTGAATCAAAGCACACAAAGCTTTCTTTAACCAGCCTACCTATAGAGATGCCAATGGGGAGAACTGCAATGAATTCAGATTAAAAATCTGCTATTTCATGAGGTAAGTAGGCTCCTGGTACTCTAGCACTTTGATTTTGTGTTTCTGTGAATACTGTCAATGTAATTTATTGTAAAGACTAAAACTAAACCATGGAAATATAAAAAGGGGTTTTGTGTTTGGTTGTGGTGTTTTGGTTTTTTTTTTTAACTTGATCTTCAGTCCATAGTGGAGAGTGAATTTCTATGCTTTGAAGAAAAATTGTTTACATTGAGCCATCCAGGCTTTCAGACACTTAACTGCATTCATCTAAAAAGCTCACTGAAAACTTGCACTGTGATTTACCTGGTGTTTGAGAGTGACATCTCTTAGTGGGAGACTAATTCTGTGCCACACCGAGGAGAGACACATTTTGCTTCTAGAAGTAATCTAGTGTGGTAGAGGGAGATTGTCTCAGGGCTGTCGGCTTCTGTTCACGCAATCCCAACATAGTGTATGATGACAGGAGCGTGTTAGTGATGCCAAAGCTATTACAGGTTGAGTATGTTCTGATCCCTGCACCATCTCTGACCTTGTTTCTATGGGAAAGCCTTCATGTGTTAGGCTGTGCTTGTGTAGGAACGCTCCTCTGTAAAGAGAAAGCATGAATTTTTAAGCTAACATGATATAACCTACTTCTCTCAAACAAATGCTTTTCTTTCTTTGTCTGGACTAAGTTCTATCACTGTGAAGAAAGGGAGGGAGATATTGAAATCAGGACTGATAAAACCTTTTCCATACCTGCTTAAATAGCAGAGGCAACATCTCATTTACAAGGTTATTGTGGTAGAGCTGCAACTCAAATTCACATTTTCATTTTCATGGAAAAAGCTTTTCTGACCTGATAAATTGTCTCACTTAAACAAGGGATATGTGCAAGTGTCATTTGGGTGTCCTGGCAGTGTGAGTCAGGACATGTGTGTGCCTTTTGTGTGTGACATCTGAGACACCACTTTAATTTCACATTTCAATAGAGTGCTGCTGTGTTGTGCTGTGGTGAGTTAGCCAAAGGAAATTATATGGTAAAGTGGCTTTTGCCATTTCAATGTCACAGATAATCACAGCAGCAAAAAGCTGAGGTAATCCTCCTTCTCTGCCCAAAAGCCATTGGCTTTAAATATTCATAAGTCCTATTGAATAAAATGCGAAGATATATAAGCAGCCACTGAATGTTACACCTGAATCCCTGGGCATCTCTAAACTACTGTCTTTGGATTTCAGATACTGGATTTTGGAATTTCCTGCGGAGTTTAACTTGGATCTTGGGCTCATTCGTTTGACTGAAGAGTTTCGAGAAGTAGCCAGCCAGCTCGGATATGAGGATCACATTGATCTCATTGATATCTCCAGCATGTAAGGATGTTACAAGCTTCAATATCTTTCTCTCTGTCTCTGTAATAGCAGAATTCTAGTTATGTGCAACATCTAAAAATATTAAGGGCCATCTTGAACTTGAGAGAGCAAAAAGCAGTTGCAAAAACAGTTGAGTTGAATTTGAGGTTACTAAAAATTTGAAATTCTAGTTGTAGTGTCACAGTAAAGAGAAAATTCTTATCTTTACGTAAGTTTTTAATATAAACAGGGAAGTATTAATTTCCTTACAAAGCTAGTGTCAGTTAAGTGATTAATGTTACTTTTTTTTTCTATAATTTCGCATATAGAATGACAAGCAATGCAGTACTAGCATGTTGTGTAAATTTTGCATTTTCTCAAGGCAGATTTTTTTGTTCTCTCATCAGTGACCTGTTAATTTTTTCTAATGGTTTTCTGTGTGCTACTTTTCTGTGATTTAACTGGGTAAGCTTTAGCATTCACCATTGTAGTTGTATTGCATCAAAATATTTACACTGCTATTTCCTTGACACACTGAAGTGAAAGTTATCTTTTAAATATCACCAGACAGGCTCTTGTATCTCACTTGATATTGTAGATTTTCTTTTAAAATATGGCATATGCATAATTACTTTTCCTTATTTAAAAATGGCATAGTAACCTGGAAGACCAGCACTACCAGTCTCAGTGAAGGTTGCAAGACTTCCTACAAGAAAGTACCAGTGAAATCACATGAATATTTTCTCATAAATCTTCGTTTTCAAATATTGTTAGCAACCTCTTTCTGATCCCTGAAGTGCTTTTACTGTATATGGGTAGGAATTATTCCATTGTTTGCAAGGAAATTATTTGCCTTTCTGTCCACCCACTTCTTACTATTTTGTTAGCTGTTTGTTTTTGCTGTTCCATTATTTCGTTGACCTGTGATTTTACAGAGTAAAAATTTATCTTTGATGTTATTCAAGTCTTTTTCTTTATTCTGTATCAGAATTTGATGTGACCTGTTCTTCTTGTATGCCAAGACCTTTTCTAGATTATGGTTTCCTGTATCATAGAGAAGAGTATGTTGTCCTTTTATGCCAGTAGAAACTTGTTATTATTTATCATTTGCAGTAGTGCCTCTGAAACTTTTATCTTCTATTACACATCTGAACAGGTCTTACTCGGAGTGTTTATTATGTGCTGCATGTCACAGATCAGAAAACTCATGATCTGTCTCTTGGTAATTTTATACTATGTGTCCAAACTGTGGGCTTCACTTGCATGTAACCAGACGGAAATGAGAATTGTACCTATTTTCTGTTGCAGTCCTTCCTATGACGGGATGAGAAGAGTCACACAGAGGAAGAGGATTTCCAAGAAAGGAAAAGCTTGTCTGCTGTTTGACCATCTGGAGCCCATTGAGCTAGCTGAACATCTCACTTTCCTGGAGCATAAATCTTTTAGAAGAATTTCTGTAAGAAGCATACAACTTTGTCACTTGCAACTAGGCGCCTGTCCTTAAAGAGTATTCACATGGTTTAACATTTATGACTTTTTTCCTTCAACATTTCAGTGTTGTATATCTTTATAATCCTTCATATGATGTACATAGCCATGGCTGCACCAGCACTTCCTTGATCTTTTTCATGATTGATGCTTTTAGTGACAGAAGTTAATTTTGTGAAGAAATTCTGGGCAAAGCTTACTGCTAAAAGCTACAGCAGCCATGTGTTGCAGCAATTGATTAAACTAATATTATTGTTCAAAATCTTCAGGTTTTTTGGTTTGTTTGTTGATTTTTTTTCCTCTGAGGAAAATAGTTACTACTTTTCAGGAAACATCAGAGTATTTGCAATGACTAATTTTTGAAGAGATTGAAATATATGTAGACCTTCTGTAGTCTCTGTTCACTCCCAACCGCTTCTTCAGAAACTGTCCTTTCATTTGCCAACTTAAGATCAGAAGATAATTTAGGTTGGAAGGGATATTAGGAGGCCTCTAGACCAATCTCTTGCCCAAGGCAGGGTCAGCTCTGAGACAGATCATGTTCCTCAGGGACTTAGCCAGTTGGGTCTTGAAACCCTGCAAGAATAGAGACAGCACAACTCCTCTTTTCGCCTTCTCCTATATTGGCACTTAGGAAAATTCATATACAGATGCTTCTTTTCACACAGAATTGTACATGAACAAGAGCCAGTATGGATGAAAATGAAAGTAGAAGCTAAAGCAAAACAAAGGAGCATGAAAGAAATCAAACTCCAAAACTAAGAAAAATACATGAGTTTTTGTTTGTTTGTTACAAAAGATGAAGGAAAAAGGGGAGCTGAGACCAGTCTAAATAGAATAACTTTTGATGTCATTTAATAATGTTCAAAGGTCCATTACTCTAGACTTGAAATCATGGGGAAACACCCTACCATGATCTGTGCAATGCTAACCTCAAAGGAGGAGGGAGGGACAAGAAAAAAGGGATGGATTTCTAACTAGACTTAGGATACATTTTAATTCCTGTGGGAATTCCAAAAGAAAACTCAGACCTGCAATGAATTTTCTTTTTTTCCTTGTTGTTTCTAATTTGTCTGTTAAATCTTTGGCTTGAATTTTGCTATCCCAGATGTTTCTCTGCAACCAATTAGAGTTAATTAATCTTATACTATTCTGTAATGCAATGAAGTGGTTTGAAAGATGTATTGCTTGTTTAGATGAAACTAACTAACCAACTAACCAAAAAGTTGTAAGAATGGTATATTTCAAGGAANATTATGGGAAAGATGATTCGATAGGAGTAATCATGCGCAACAGGCATGCTGCTGTATTACCTGACATACAAACACTGAAGTTTTAAGTTAACATTTAAGTAATTAAAAAAACCACCAACAACAGCAAAATTATAAGAAGGAACTGATGTGCAGCAGGGTCTGCTGACCCTAAGTCTTAGTCACTTTGTAAACAAGAGGAGCTTTAAAAGGAAAAAATTATCAAAGCTTCAATTTGATTCTTAAGTTGTCCACCATTTTACTGAAAATACGTTTCCTTTGTTAGTTCACAGACTACCAAAGCTATGTGATCCATGGCTGCTTGGAGAACAATCCTACTTTGGAGAGATCTATTGCTTTATTTAATGGTATCTCCAAATGGGTCCAGCTCATGGTCCTCAGCAAACCAACACCGCAGCAAAGAGCAGAAGTAATCACAAAGTTTATCAATGTTGCACAGGTAGGTCCTGCATATGAGTCTTTTACCTCCAGTATAAAGCAATAATACAAATAGAGACTACGGTAAACAGATGAACTGGATACTCTTTGTGCTGTTTCCTCAGTGAATAGTCTGTTCAACATCACTGCAGGTTATTTGTTCAGGTGTGGTACGTCTGCAGGCATACCTATAGACATAACTATAAAATACCTTTTTTCTTTGTTGTATTCTGGTTAACAACTGCCGCTATTTTGTGTTTTTTGTGGAGCTAAGCTAGTTGAAAAAAGAAATGCTAAACCATTCTGTTATGTCCCCTGGTTTAGTGATTTCTGCTTTAGCAGTGATAGGTTGTCTCCCTTTGCTTCTCATATGTGACTCTGGATAGCTGCCACATGTATTTCCTTGATTTTTAATTATGCATGATCAATCTCTCCT
>VYZX01028063.1:560261-634552 GCA_013401335.1 Brachypteracias leptosomus | reverse complement strand
CATTAAGGCTCTTCTATCCAGGCAAGCTTTTAGTAGGTGTTTTCTCCTGATAAGCAATGTGTAAATCTCTTGCCTGACCTCCATCCCTTGCAGTATTGCCTTTTACACCACACTTAGCAAGTGTTAACAGCCTGGCCTGTCCTTGCTTGACAAGTAAATCACTGGGTGCTGGTTTGGTAGTCCAACAACTTGCACAAAAAAGATAAAATGAATATTTCATGGACTAAGTGGACATGTGGGAATTTGCCCTAGTCTTTCTTTTCCTCAGTGGCGGAGCCCTATCTGCTCTGGGGGAGCTGATACCTCCCAAGTGGTTTGGAAATGGTGATGTTTGGGGATACTGTGTTAAGAGCTATGAAGTCAGAGCTTGGCTTAAAAGCTGAGGCAAGAGCTTGGTGGTAAACTTCAGGCCACTAGGTTAAGGGTCTTTATGGGCATTTTTCAGATGTTATTTTGTGTATAAAGGGTGAATGGTGAACAAGAGAACTTAAATCTCTGTGGTTTCAGTGGTAGCTGCTAAATGAATGGCATTCTGGAAAGTTGGGGCTCTCTCTTTAGATGTCTGCACACAAACTTAGAAGGCTGCTTCTTCTTCCACATATTATTTTTTGGCATAAAAAGTCAGCTTCTAGCTCACAGAATTTTAGCTTTGAACAAGTAGCTGAAAGAAGCTAATATTTTTCATGGAAGTTANNTAAGTTCCACTTGAAAAAAAAAAAAAAAAAATCCATGCCTTTCTGATTCCTCCTTTGCCTTTCCAATTCCTCCTTCCCCCTTCTCAATGGTCTCAAAAATTGCTTGGAGAAAAAGGACAGCAATGGAAGTCAAATTATGATGGAAAATGCCACATGCTGTAAAGGTTGTCCTAGGAAAACTCTGATTACACTTTATCTGTCAGAGCAAACATAAATAAAATATAACATGAAAGCTTATATAACTGCATAGTCATCATATTTGTGATTTTTTTGCTAGCATTTGAAACTCCTTTACTCAACAATAACTTATCCACTGTGTGCTTACACGTGCCTGATGAAGTTATAACTGCTGGCTATGATAAGGTCAGATAATTCAGGGAGGGGAGATAGAAACTTGCTAAGTAAATTCTAAACACATTTCCATCACAAATCCACACCCTGCTTGTCTGGCCTGCTGAGAAAACAGGGCTCTTTAGTAGGAACAGGGCAAGTCCTTTTGAGCTGGCAATTCTGCTGTCAGTCACAGCCTGACCTGATAATATCGTTTGCTCCAACTGAGTTCTGCTTATTTTATACCACCAAGGAACCTAAGAATACAGTCACTGAATAACCAAGTACATGAATGATGTTTGTTACAGCAGTTACTGGATCTGTATTATTATTAGGAGAGGTCTTTACACTCCTTTGTGACAGCAGCATGCCAGCTGGGTGAAGGAACCTGCAGGATATTCAGGCTTTCACTGCTGCCCATAACCAAATTACGAAGTACAAAAAAATCTGCATAGTGTTACAGCTAGACAAAATGAATAATGCAAAATCCAGACATCTCTAAAGCCATGCGTTCACTCCAGGATGTGTATCTATCTTGGGAAAGGGCATGACTCCTGTCTTTCTCATTGCACAAAATTCTGCCTTCAAGAAGGTGGTTCCTAGAGGTGGCTCTGCAGTACGGTGTCACCAGTCCTGCTTGTTACTAATTCAGCACTGCAGGTTCTCTAAAAATAACCTTCTATCACAGTCATTTAGGCAGTAGAAATTCTATCTGCCTCCTGGGAATCGTCTTTCTAACTCAATCTTAGTTTAATTGGGGATTTGCAAGGGAGATGATAACTTCAAATCATGTCAATTACTCCAAAGCCAGTTAATGTAGGGACATGCTCACAGGAAACATGCAATCTTTGTTTTGTCTCATTGCAAAACATTAGCCACACTGTTGATTACTTTTCCTTTCATCACTCCAAGTGAGGAAGAATTTACTGCGGACTTGCATCAGCACAAGACTGCAGCTGCCAAAGGAAAACCAAACAAATTCATTTTACTTTAAGCATATTTATGCCCCTTCTTTTCCCTCAAAAAATCCTATAGAGAAAAGAATAAGCACTTGGAAGAAAAATAGCTTTCATTTCTCTAAAAATAGAAGCTGAAAAGGAATTTGCGTTACTTGGTGAGAGGGGATCACGAGCAGGTCAAGCTGGGCTAAAGTGACTGGGATTGCTCTTCATGGAGCACTTTGCTTCATCAGCAATAGTGCTAAATGTGGCTCACCTCTCTCAAGCCTGTGTCAGTGCCCAGGGCTTTCCAGAGAGGATTTTGCTGCATGGGCTGATCTCTGCAGAAGAGCTGCAGTACTCTCACCCTTCTTCAGGAACAAAATTTGACCAGAACACAGTCTAGAGTCCTTCTAGCCTGGTCCCTTTACAAATTATTTCCTGCAGTTTTTATATTCACCATGTTCTCTCTCCAAGATCTGTCATAACCATTGAGCTGATAAAAGAAAGTGTGTTGTGTAAGGGTCATCTTTGGTACCAATGTTCCTCTTTGGAGAAGGAACCTCAACCCCAAAGCAATCCCTCTCACTTGACATGTTGGGAAGCAGGTTGTGATAGCCGTCAAGTACAGCATCCGCTTGGCTCAGTACAGGCGTGAACAGCAACGTCTGCTCACCAGCGTGAGTTAAGCTAGCCCTGTGAAAAGCTGCTTTCCCAGTAGATGCAAGCAGCTTCAGTGTGTATCCTGAGTTCCGAGTAGCAAAACTTTTTGTTTAGCTTAGTGAGAGGTTTATCTCTGCTTACAAGACTGTCATAACCAGCCCAGTCTAATAAATATTACTGGTTTTCTCTCTTTCTTATATGTAGCTGTCCCTGGATCTCTATCACACTGAGGATGATATCTACAAGCTCTCACTGGTGCTGGAACCAAGGAACTCCAAATCTGTAGGTCATCTTTCACTGTATTTTCATATATTTCTTATTTTGTTTGTGTGCAACTGATTACATTTTTAAATGACAGTTGATGTTTCATTATTCCTATTCACTTAAAGCCTTTTAGTGTGTATGCTTGTAAACACAGTCACTATTTATAAGTTTTAGCGCATATTGGGAGAAGTAAATAGTGAAACGTGCTAGAATTCATTATTAATTATTTTTCAATAAAACCTCTGCAAGTCATGGAAAACATAGTTCTGCTTTATGTGAAGATATCCTTTGTAAGTTTACATCAGTTATTTATTATGTGACCATTAGTACATTTTCTGGATGGTGGTGCAGTTATATAAAACAACACTGTGTTTTAAAAACTGCTTACTTACGTAGAATTGGCTGAATCTTGGGCTCTCAACCAATGTTTAAACACTTCAGAATAGATACTAGGGTTTTTTTCATGTGTGCAACTAAAGGTAATGCTACATTGATACATTTTTCATTATGATTTACTAGTCTGAGGGTACAGATAAATCTCCAGTTTAATAGTTTAATTTCATTTAAAGCGTTACTTTCTCTTATGTTGCCAAAATCTGGGGACTCCTTCCCTCGTAAGTATTTCATCAGTGTATTAATATCCTTGTTACCTATCATATCCAGCATGTGATTCTCTCAGGCTGAGCCCTCTCAAGTCTGACACCAGCAGAAACTAAGGGTGGCTGGAAATGCTTAGCAGAGTGTGAGAGCGGAGTCCAGTAGTCTGAGGTGATTCATTGCAGTGCTTTTTATGGTTTTGAAGTATTCTTAAAAGCAAGAAAGCAAATAGAACCCTTCAGTTTTCAAGTATATGACTCCTCTGGGTTTGAAGATTGTTTATCACTCTCAGAGACCAGTTTGAGGACTATACGTGTGTGTGCTTTCAATGGTGAATGAGGAGCAATAGTAAGGAGGCTATTCAATATTTCCGTAGTTGAGACTAGTTCAGTTTGAACACCTGGAATTTCATTAGAGTCTCTCATGCTTGTTGTGTATGATTTGACCACAATGGTTCCCATTTATCACAGTCATTTTGGCTTCTTCTTGCTCCCATTAGTGCCAGCAAAGCTGATTTATTACAGCTCTATACTGTGGAAGGGCTAATGGGCCACTACTGTAAATTAAGAAAATTATCACGTTGCTGCTTTGATCTCCAGCCTGAGCTTTAAGGACAAAAGCAATATAAACAGTGCTGTGAACTTTAACACTACCCAGCAATTGTGGGAGACATCTGCCAAATGATCAATGAATAACCAGTGACATTGAGCTGTCGCAGCACCCTGATGGGTAGAAAGCTACAGCTGAATTGACAGAAGCCAGACCATTTGAGGTATACTTCTCTTTGGTGGAGTGCCAAAGCACACAAGATATTTTAGAGGGGAAAGAATCTGTAGAGCTTTTGTATGTGGAAAAATTTGTCAAAGGCAATGTGACTGTAGTTATATCATTCCAACTGCTCCTTGATTTGTTGCTGTATGGGTACAACTCCCATGCAGGTGCACTGTGGAGGAAGTGCCTCAGGCTGCTGCAGTTGGTTTTGAGGCAAAAGTGGAGTTGATCTGTTAGCATACAAGCTTGCTGTCAACAAGGACTTGCTAAAACTGGGAGGAGACTCTTCAGTCAGTGTAGCAGCCTAAAAAATATGGAGATTGACCACCAGTTGTAGTATAGCATCTCCCTGTCACACTGTCCTGCTTTTCCCCCACATTAGTTATCTTCTGATTGAGAGTTTTTACTAGTAAAGCTACTGGCTAAAAGACAACTCTGCCTGGTGCAATTATGCCACTGAAGACACACTTACATTTTTTTTTTTCTTTTGAGTAGAATTTATTTCAATGCCAAAATACACAGATGCTTGTGTCCATCTGAAAATGCTTTTTCAGTCTACAATACCGTTACCTCTGTGATGGTAAAACAGGTAGGAGACATAGGCTCAATCACAAACAGCATGACCAGGTACAGTGTTTCTGAATGTTGAATAAATTCAGCTAGGCAGTGTCCGGACACTGGTTAGTAACTTTCCTCATAGCATGCATTTCTAATACAAAAATAAAATTATGATTGCTCATACAAGTCTATGAGTGAAATAGGAGAAAAAAACATTTCCCTTTGTCTAGTGGGCAGTAACATGAAGTTTTCATTGCAACATGTCAAAAAACCCATAAAACTTGAATGAGGCTTCAAACAAAATAGCCCAGAAGAAAGAGGTAGGCTCCAGTGCATTCCATCTCTTTCTGCTGTTTTGCACTCAGACCAGCAGGAGTTAAAAGGTCACCTCAAGTGAGGACTTGATAGTCTAGCACCACTCTGACACTTTGATACTGGTGCTTTGAGTCCCATTAGTCTTAGAATTTTTTAAGAGAAGGAACATTTCAAATTTCTTCTCTGAGCGTAGCTGCAAGAATATCACAGTACTGGCATGTTACATGATATCATGTAACATGTTGTGTGTAAAAGATTGCTGCATTTCTTCATATTTTTAGAGCAAAAACACTTGCCAACATGTTGGTCCATCACTGTGTGGTGGCATTAGTTTTAGGATTAAAACATTCTGTAAGTGTTTTTGGCATATAGAGCCAGATATCCAGGTTCACTGTATTCCCTGTTGGAATTGAATTCTGTGGATAGAGGGTTTTCGTTCTTCCTTAAACTTACCTGTGCAGGTTTGTATGGTGAGTCAAGCGCTATTGAGGAATTGATAAAAGCTATTCTGACAATTGAATGAGGAAAAGCCAAATAAATAAAGCAATCCACTAACACATCCGTGGTTTTTTTTTGCTAACAAGCATGGTAGAGCATGACCTTGTGACCATTTTTCATCTCTGTATCAATGTCTACAATACCTTTGTTATGCATAATAATAACTGCAACATTTTTAGATGGCTTAATGTCAACTCACACCAATTCACAGAGAGACAGACGGGGCCCAGATTTCTTGTTCCTCAGCTAATAAAGGGGCCTTCTGAGGCTATGAGCAATCGCCCTTCCAACCCAAACCATGCTGAAATATTTCTGCTTGACGCTGCTTCACCTGCTGGCTGGCCAGTGGCAGAGGCAGGAGAAGGCTGGTAAGCCTTGCAGCATTTTTCATGTTATATCTCATGGTTTTTGAAACCTTACCTGAAACTGTGTTCAGGTTTGTCCTATATTTTCTACTTGAACAACCTGAACTGCATACCAGAGCTTCTCCCAAAGCACTGTAGAGGTGTAGAGGGAGTCAGGCTGCCTGCTCCGTGCATCAATTGAGCTGTCAGCTACTGTTTCATCAGGACCAAGCTGTTTCCAAAAAAAAATAGTCTGGCTGGTGTTATCTGGAGAGCAAGTCAAAGGTTAGTCCCTTTCTGCACAGACTGTCTAGATGAATTAAACTGTGCATCCTGGCCTACTGTGATTTTACTCCTTTCCATTCCTAGAAAGATTTTGCTCTTGTACCACTGCAACATTGGCATTTCCTTGCCATATCATCATAGCGTGTCTTGGCTGGAAACCAGTGGGGTGGATGAGCACGACTCTGCCCCAGCTTCTGCAGCCTTTTCCTCTTAGAGCCACACAGAGCAGCAGCATTAACTTATCGAGGCCACCAGAGTCCCTCACATGACTCCTGGGCACTATCCCTCCTACAGGGAGTTAGGGCTGGTCTGCATCACAATGATGAGTTCATCAGTGGCTGTACCAGGAAAGAGAAAAGCAGTTTTCTGGGCTTGCCTATTTATGATGCCTGCTGTGTCCAGGGACCTTCATTCCTTCTTTCCTCTGAGGCTCATTGCTGTTAAACTCTCTGGAGATGGCAGTGAGGAAAGTCTGTCTGGTTTTGCTTCTGAGCTCCCTGGACACTGCCACTGCTGGTATAGCTGCAAGGTACCATGGAAAGCCCAACTAAAGCTGTTAGCAGAGGCAGTCAACACTTTAAAGCCTTTCCTGATGTTTTGCTAAGCACATTTTCACAACACAGAGACTCTGGTAGTTTGTGTTTGTAGCTCTGACATATATAGCTGCTTTTAGCCGGAAATTCAACTTCATAGTTCAGACTTTAAAATATTTGTGTTCTGATCCATCTCTCAGCAGCCTACCTCCCCAACGACCCCTAACAAGCCAGTAGCGCCACTGGAGTGGGCATCGGGAGTGGTACCAAAACCCGACCCTACTGTCATTAACAAGCACATTCGAAAGCTGGTGGATGTAAGTATCTGGAAGAATATACTGGTCGAAGAGAATTATAGCTTTGATGTTGTCATAATTATAATTAATTTCAAGCTTTTCAAGAGACTGTTATGGTTGGGACAAATTTCAGACATCTGATAACAAATTTGAGCCTTTACTGATGCTTTCAGAAATATTAATTTTATTCCTGCAATCAGTGATAGAACTAGTAAACAGGTTTCTTGATACAAAGGAGCGAAGTTTCAGTAGCATCCAAAGCCTGGCTGCTGTTCAATAACTTTGATTAGCAGATATAAATTCAGAGGGCGAAGTTGAGTTTTTGCAGCTTTTGTCACCCAGTTCAAGTCTAATTACAGACAGCTGGAAATGACTCACACATCAATAGGTCCAGAAAAGGATTCCAGAAACCCTCTTTCTGGTTTTCAACTTGCTGTCATTTGACTGTCTAGAACATACTACATGTGATAAAGAAAGCACTATCTTGGTATCAGTTTAAAAGTCTGGGCATGAAGTCATGGATAGTTATAGCTGGGATCTTCCAACTTCAGTTGGGAAGGTGACGTGTTAGTTAATGCAAACAAAACCAAACACTACTAGGTTCCTTTAAAGAGATTGAGCCCTGTTGTGTTGGTGTGTAAGGGACTTTTAGTGATGTGAGCAGCATGCAAGGGAACCAGGAATGTATTGTAAATAATGAAGTGAGATTTCCTTCTGCTTTTTGCAAATTAATAACTAACTCTAGGAGGAACTATTAAATTCTGACCTTGTCTGTGTTACAGGACATTAATTTGGGTTATGTTGTTAAGACAACTTAAACTCAGGCTTCAAATATATCTTGTGGTTTACTTTTTATGCATGGTCTTTTTTTAAAAAAGTTTCATTTTTCTTAATGTGGTATGCCAGAACTGCACATGCTGTTCCTGTACTGTCTTTGTCAGTGCCATATGTGTTGATAAAAATCACTCCACATCCAAACCTCTCTTTGATAGCTTGTTTAAATAGGAAGTCTGCCGCAATTCCTTAATCTTTCCAGAATGTGCTGGGTAGGGGGTTATTCTTGCTCCTGTGTGTGGGGTAGCTGCAGTGCCCTATTCAACAATGTTGGCCTTGTTCAGGATGCACGATGTTGAATTTGACAGGATTAAAACTTGTTTTGGGGCTGTTATGGATACAGCTTACCAAGAGGCCCACACCACTCTGTACAGCTGTCTTTGTTTTGCCAGTCTTTGTCATTTATTTGCTGCTTTGAGTTGTCCTTTAAGGCATTGTTTTTACTACTAAAAGTGTGGAATACTACTTGGGTTTAAGTATTGGTTCCTTTTTGATGATGTATTTTTGAGGTCTGCCAGTCATCCATTATAGGTCATTTGGTAAGTGTTTAAAAATTGGCTTCCTTGTGTTCTTGTTAAAATAAGGACAATGCAAGAACTTTTCAGAGGTTTCAGTATATTAAATTCTTGTCTTTGTCAACCAAATCTTAATCTAATAAGAGAGTTTGTGCTTCAATATGTGTCTTTCGGATAGTCATGTTGACTTTGACACACATGGTTTTCCCATCTTACTTAGTGGCGAGCTGGGGTAGATTGATGGGAGGGAATGTTGTTAGATAAAAAGTACTTGTGATCTGGATGTCAAAGTATTGGTAAACAAATCAGATTGAAACAGTACTGCACCACAGCTGGGGTGACCAAATAAAAGAGAAGTGAAGCTGAAACCATCTGGAATACTCATGGGAGCTGCTGTTGGGTTGTTTGTTTTTTTCTCTTGTGATTGAAAAAACATCCTTTATGAAGCAAAGGGAAGATGTCACATGGGGCAGAATCTTAGTGGCATTTCCAATAAAGCAAGGGTAATTATATCTGAAGAAGTGTAAAAGACCATCACTAGATAAATACTGAGGTCAGGTTTTCTTTACAAATGAGCCATTTTTCCCCTTACAGTCCAATAAATATGCATATTGAAGTACTGAGTAGGAATAAAAGGAGTAAAACAAGGCAGCAAAGCATCTAATTAGTAATGTTAAGCATTAAGTTACATGTAATAATAAGGTTGAAGAGGTGGTATAGATTCAGGATAGGCTAGATATTAGGCCAATAACTTCTTTTTTTTCCTAGTCGGTCTTTAGGAACTATGATCATGACCACGATGGCTATATTTCTCAGGAAGACTTCGAAAGTGTAGCTGCCAACTTCCCCTTTTTGGACTCCTTCTGTGTACTGGACAAAGATCAGTAAGTTTGGAGATTTCTTTGTGATTTTTTTTTCTTTACCTTAATTTAAAACCTCATGAAAACCAAATATTGAAAAAACAATGTCTCCTAAGCCATCTTATGTCTGACATCTTGCTCAAGACAGCTAAAGGCTTAATTCTGTTCTAAGTTAACTTCTTATGCTATAGTCTGTTCTATAAGCCCACCAGGATGGAGTCCTGCTTTCTGGAACTGAGTCAAAATCCCTAGAGTATTGTTAAATGACAGTGGAGATGCTGTATCCAGACCAGGCACCAGACTGATGAAACAGGTTGTGTACAGGACAGGGAAAATGAGTGTATGTAGCAGAGAGAGGATAACAAACCATGAAGAAGACATATATATATATATAAAATATTATTTATTTCCTGGCTAGTTGGGATTGATAATTCTTGTTGTCAAGAACCACTTTGGCTGTCAAGGCTGGTGGTCAGTCATGGGCATAACCACTTAGTCTGTGTAAGCACTTAAGTCAACATCCTTCACTTAATGGCCTGGTCTGTGCTCTCATACCATGAACAGGTGGGAAACCAAGGTCCATGCTGTAAGTTCAGTGTTTGCTGTTTAATGAAGGATAAGAACCACAAGGGTTCTAAGGGGTTTTTTTCTTCCAGGACTGATGCAACTCTTTCAAAGGATGTGCTTCGTGTGCTACATGCTTTTTGCGTCAAGAAAATCCTGAATTGTTCAGTGCCATGAGCAGTGACAGATCTACTCTACTTTTTTTTTTTTCCTAATAGAGATGGTCTTATAAGCAAAGAAGAAATGATGGCTTACTTTCTGAGAGCTAAATCACAGTTCCAGTGTAAAATGGGTCCAGGGTTTATTCATAACTTTCAGGAGATGACCTACCTTAAACCAACTTTCTGCGAGCATTGTGCAGGATTTGTAAGTATGTCTTTAATAATAGTATATCTTAAACAATTTCTTAATCTGTAATGTAGAGAGGGTAAAATTGTCTCCATGCATTGCTAAAGTCCCTTGGACAAATATCTTACTGCATTCAGAAGCACAAATTATTTACTCATGTTGTAGCTGTGCTATCCAGTTTTGGTTTTGTGGTTCCTGAATGCTGGCATTTGTAAGAATTACTGTTGCAGTGGGGGAAAATATAAAATTATGTTAGCTAAAGGATATTAGAGACTATATGAATGGCTTTACTTGGTTTATCTTAAGTTCTTTGATTTGGCTTGGTTTCCCACGTAAACAAGCTCAAGGGAAAACGGGTGTCTGGAACAGAGGATGTGGATGAAGCAAAAGCCAT
This sequence comes from Brachypteracias leptosomus, assembly GCA_013401335.1. Taxonomy (NCBI): domain Eukaryota; kingdom Metazoa; phylum Chordata; class Aves; order Coraciiformes; family Brachypteraciidae; genus Brachypteracias; species Brachypteracias leptosomus. The sequence goes on along the minus strand of VYZX01028063.1, from coordinate 623,950 downwards.
TCATTCTCAGGAAATTGCACATAGCAACACAGCTATATTCATAATTCTCTGAATGACCTTAACAGCCTTAATCCTTTCCCTATTGAATTAACAGATCTTCTAATTTGGTCAAGAAATCAAAAGTGCATCCAGCAGTTCTCTAGAATAACATTTTTTTAAATTTATCTGTTGTTTTCTTTTAATTTATTTTTTCTCCCATCTATAACTTACCAGATGCCACTTATTAGAGTGCTCTGTACATAGCTAGGAAATTATTTGGTTTATGAACATTTGTGTTGCTTGTAAACATCCTCTGACTTTTCCACTTCAAATCAAGTATAGTAAAGAAAAATTACTCTGATTTAAAAGTTACTTTAATGCACACATCCCACTGAAATCAAATGTCCACATTTAGATGGCTATAAGGGCAGAGGGCCATGTCCTCTGCTTGTGTGTGGCCCACATGCAGAGTATAAACTCAGACCATCATCCCTGCTCTCCAGCACAGATCTGCCTCTACTATCGGCTGCAAAATCTCCAGCTTGTACTATGTGAACTTTTCCACTAAGTAGTATTTCTTTGCAGTTGAAAGTAATAATAACAGCACTGCAAAGTGCAAAACCATGCCTCCTTTCAGACCAGATTGGGTGTTCCTGCTCTTGTCCATGCTCCTATTTTCCACTTGCTTCTTTTGCAACTTGTTGGTCTTGTTCAAATGCTCATGATCCCTAGTGCAACCACTGATCAAGGTCACAGGGAAGAAGGAATTCTACCTATTTCTGCTAGAACTGTGAAAACCTCAGAGGTGATATGGTCAATGCTGATTCAGGAGTGTGCTGGTGGGCTCTTGAGCTGACAGCTCCAGCAGACTGATGGGGCAGGGGCAGTCACTGCCCTGAGCCTATTGTTTCACGCTGCTTGCAGCCTTGGGAAGACGTCATTTCATTCGTGACACAGTTCATTTTTGGAAGGCTTCCATAGCAAAGCAAGGCCCAAGGACTGCCCTGCAATGTCCTTTCCACCAGATATTTTTCTTCTGCATCAATTTGCTAATCAGCCATTGTTGGATTCTTCACATCTCCCTGATTACATCCAGTGTAGGAATACAAATGAGTAAGGGGTTGTACAGGAAATGGAAATAAGATCATTTTTCCTGTCGGCTTACTGAAGTCATTGGCATTGTCTTGTGGATGACTTGGGCTGACAGGACAGGAACCAGCTACAAAATCTGCTGCATATTTGTTCTGAATTTCAGTGCTGCTCATCCATGGGTGGAAACCTAATTTCAAACTGATGCACTGATTCACAGTCAAAATAATGTGCACTGATAGTGCAGCAGGAAGAATTGACGTGACAGTGCAATGCACACATCATTCAATAAAATACCTGTTATTAAAACAATATGAACTTTAAAGGTCAAGCTAAAACCTGATGCCATTAAGCAGCATGAAATAGATATGCCCATGGCCAGTCACTGTTCCATCACTTCCACAGCTTGAGTTGCACCATGTGACAGGGTAGGTGACCAGCCATCCCTCTGAGCTTTATAATTTGAATTTGCACCAATCCTCTTACCTTGGAGCTGGCTCAAGCCAGCTTGCAGCAAAGCTGTGTCAGACAGATTCAAAGCTTTAGGTCAGAATTCATGACATGGCACTTCAGCTAAGCTTTCACTGCTGTGTGTAACCACAACAGTGATGCCAAATTTGAGTAGGAGGAAGGTACAAAGCTAAGAAGGTGAGGAGAAAGCTCTTCAGTGGTAACACATTAAAGCTTAAATGAAAGAAACAACAATTCATACCTCTTACAGTGATCCTGGCAAAGAGACCTGGGAAAAAAAGTCATTGCTGCTCTTCCAAGAGGGACTGGGCGCTCCATTGTTGCTGCCTGACCACAGCAGCTGCATTCACTGTGCATGGATACAGCTTTAGCAGGAAAAGAGCAAGCAGCAGGCTTTCTGTGGGCCATTCTTCCACTATTGTCTTTTCTGTTCTTTTATTCACTGTTCTTCCATCTTGTCTAATCTATCTTGCTTTCTCCAAGCCCACATTTTTCCTTGCAAATTCTTCTGTGCAGTGTATGGAATTTTTTTCCCCACAGAATCTTCCTATTCTGTTTATTTTACTTTTTGCATGTTGAATGTTCTCCAGCTCTTCCTTTTGAACATTTCTTTAATGACCATATTCACCCTCTGCCCACTGTGCATAGATTCTTATAAATGTGGCAAGGATCCATGTGCAGTTTCAACTGCCTGGATGTGTTCACCCTCCCTGGTAATGTTTCAAATGAGTTCAGAATAAATAAACACTGTGGTCCTTGATTTTTCTCCTTTAATGCTAGTGCTAGAAAAACTCCCCCTTCCTCTCTCTCTCCCTCTGAGTGAAAATGTTTGTTTTTATAATGCCATGGCTGTAGATACACCACTTCTGACTGTATAGATAACAATTTGCTAGGGAATTTTCCTACTCCCAAGCAATCCTCATGTTGCAGTGAAAGCTTCCAAAAAGTGGGACCACACACACACTGCCTCCAGGAAGTTTAGGTTTGGTTGTTATGTACCTCAACAAGGACAGCTTCTCAGAGGAGGCAGAAATGGAATTTAGTGACTTTCCTGCCTGTTTCAGTCTTCAATGTTTTTTAAATGGAAAAAAATCAGGTTGGTATGGCTAGGTGTGCTGGGGACCAGTATGGGAACCAAGAACCTAATTTTTATCCCAAATGGTGTTTGCTTCTGCTGTGTTTGAATGGTATGGGTCATTTGTGCATCTGGAGAGTGGATGTACACTCAAAATTCCCCCACAGGTAATCTTAAGTGAGCCTAGAACCAGAACATGCTCTCCTTGTATCAGTAAGCTTGATATGATGGCAATTTTTCACCCATTCCTGAAAGTAAATGTAATCTGTGTCTCCTTCTGTGGTAGTTCCACTGTAAGTAGTAGAAATAAGGGGAGAGCCACATAAGTCTTATCACAATTAGAGGGGGAGGTCTGCCTAACAGGAAGGGTGTTAAGAGCAGTTGTATCCTGTTTGTGCTTTTGTAGTCATTGGTACTTCCTCATTGTGACCTTGTTTTCCTTTCGGCTTTCTTTTCTTATTCCTTGACATTCTTTTTCTTTCTTTGCAGCTCTGGGGTATAATCAAACAAGGCTACAAATGCAAAGGTAAATAAATATTGCATGGATTTTTCAATCTATAGGTGGTGGGTTTTAGCACAAGTAGGTCAACTGTGTTTTTTACTAAAATGACATCTACTCATCCAAATCTTGCATCTACGCTTGGTACTGTCTGTGAACAGTGACTGCTGGTAAGCTATGAAGTCTCACTGCATTAAGGGACATAGCACCCAGTAGGAACACACAGGTTCTGTGACCTAAAGGTTCAAAGCAGCCACTGACTCCATGAGGTGTCACTTTCTACCAGCAAAGACCTTACATCTTTAAAAACCAAGTATCCTCCTCCTAACACCAAGACATCCTGAAATATATCTCCTGAGACTTGGGGTCAGGAAAAGGTCTGCTAGCAATGCTGTCTGTCATGTATATCGGCCTGCCTGTAGTGAAGCCTAACTGGCCTTGCAATGCAAGTGGCTGAGCTAGAAATAGAGAAATATTTAATTCCTAGACTGCCCAGCAGATCCCATTGCAAGATCTCCAGATATTCAACTTAAAAAAAAAAAAAAAGTCCTAGAGCTCTTACAACCCTCTCTGTTGCTTTCATAAAATATTTGATTTCTTATGCAGTACTTGCACCATAATGAGCAGGTCAGACCAAGAATGACATTGTAGTGGTCCACATTGGCTTTAAAGTCCTGGACCTATTTATTTCTCAAACAGCCCTGCTCTGGCTGAGGGCACTGTTGTTTTTTGCAGTTACAATTGCATGTCAATTATTCACAGGGGAATATTCACATTGGAGCTTCATAGTTGTATTTATATGCACTCTTTTCCCTTAGTCTTACATTGACTCCCAGAAGAAGCATGAAGAATTGGCAGTGTTGTTTTTTAGGATACACTGTATTGTTTCTTATGGATTTCTCTCCATCCATTAACATCCCTTCCTCAGAGAGGGAATGGGGAAAATGTCAGTGGCTAAACCAACATATGTAATTCAGCTACTCCTGATCAATGTCATCTGGGCAGCTGTGAAAGGGCTAGTTGTGGTCTATACTTTTACTGGTAGGATAAGAGAAGGAAGATAGGGTTTTGTCACAGCAGCCCTGTAAACTCAACTTGAGACCTGAAAGCTAAGCTCTGTCCTGCATCATTGCTTTTAACAGTGGCCTAGTGGAGACAAAGCAAAAGTGGTTCTGTAGAGTCAAAATTATAGGCAATAGAGCATGAGAGTAAGAGCAGAGCTGCTTGCTCAACTCTTAAAGTGATCAACAAATGTAACTAGTGCCTGCCCATTGTTGCAGCAGCTACCAGCTGCTCCATATGCCAGCATCACTAGAGTGTTGTACCTACTACGGATAATTTTGCCTCTGACAGAGCTGTCATCCTCTGTTTCAAACCCCTGACACTGTGCAAGCAGGGGGAGGGAGTTCATCTGTTCAGGTCTGCTGCCTACCCCAGCGCTATGGATAATGAGATAAAGCTAGACTGTGTGGTCTACAACTGATGAAAGAGGTTCTCCACTGCCAAGAGAGATCTTTATTGTATCTGGTGGGGTGGTGGTGTTACCTTTAGGGCAGACAAAACCAGAGCTGGTCAGATACTTCTATATTAGTCATATGAACAAGGTAAAGGGAAAAAACAGAACTCTAGCCCATCATGCTAAAGCTGCTGCCCTGAGCGTAATGATTCTTTTAGCAGAGAGTTGGTTATAAGCACAATGCTTTGGCAATGGCTCACCTAGAACAAAATGCTAAGTTATGGAAACAGCAGCATAATCAAGGGCAAGGGACACAGAGGAGAGAGAGCCTGTGTTTGGGGTACACATCCTCCACACTTTGACCCTTTCTTGCAGTCATACTCCAGAAATGTACCTAGTGATGAGTGTATCTGCAGTGATGCAAAGCCCAACAGAGGCCAGGTGTGCAAGCACCCAGCCAGTTTCATCCAGGTGGATGATACATGTCCACAGAGCTTACTCTGTGCTGACGTTGCTTGCCGAACTACTTAGACTAGTTTTAATCTACAGTGGGCTACACTGACCTCCAGCTGTCCTTCCAGAGGCTGAGAATATGAATGCTCCAGTGTTTTCTGACCAAGTGTTCACTATAATGGGCCCTGCTGAGCCAAATAATAATAATAAAAAAAAACCCCACAACCTACCGTTTTTGGAGATTCATGCAGGGTAGCAGAAGCTTTATGCATGGCATACACAGGATCATACCAGTAATTCCAGGTCTCTTCCTTGAAAATAATTTCTGATGAAAGTATCATCCCCCTCTTCCCTTCTGCTGACAGATTTCTATTAACAGCTGCCATGGAAATGATCCACTTTTTGTAACATCCTTCACACCAAATGATCCATTTCTGTAACTCCTTTTACACCTTCTGTCAAAGAATTTGTTACTTCAGAGTCTCTCCTGGTATCTGTCTGCCGATAGCCCCAAGGAATTGCCAGGTAATTGTGGCTTTCCATTTGGTGACTAGACAATTCCTTTCTTTACAGATTGTGGTGCCAATTGTCATAAGCAATGCAGAGACCTGCTTGTGCTGGCATGCAGGAAATTTTCCAGAGGAACCTCAGTAGGCAGCAACCATGGCTCTCTGCCTAGCAGTCCATCTCTGCCTCCAGGTGAGTACACTTTTCTTCCTATTTTAGACCATTATTTCTGGAATCCTCTCTAACAGCCAGTGTCCTTGCTGCCATTTTTAATTTTTGCTTTGTATCAATGCACAGAGCAGCACGTGTCCTTTCCACTGCACTGTGGCTTATGTCCAGTGCTCATTTCACAACATCTCTCTCTGCATTGATGGCCTTAGTCTCCCTGCCTGAGGCTCCCTGACCTCTATACTGGCACCCCTAGACCAGCTGTAAAGAAATAAAATTACAGTTAGCAAAATTATACTTCTCCTTATAGGCCTCTTAGGGGCAGGAGCTGGGAGACACAGGGCACAATTCTCACCTTGCCTTATCCCCTGAGCCTGCAGATGGAGGGAGAGAAAGGTGTGCATGTAATGCCAGAATCAGTTTCTGAGCAGCATATGGATCTTTCTAATCATATCACTGCTTCATATAGGAAGTTACCTCCCCCTGCCCCGGGCTTAAATTATCTTTTTGTAAAGATCTTGAAGTGGAATATTTAAAATAAACAGTTCTACTCTCTCTTTCAGTCCAAGATGAAGTATTTGAATTTCCCAGTGCTGCTGCAGAACACCAGGACCTTGATGACAGGGCTATCACCCTCGTCACTGGCTCTTCACGGAAAATTTCGGTGCGGCTGCAGAGGGCAACCACCAGCCAAGCAACACAGACAGAACCACTTTGGCATGAGCCAGGCTGGAATGATTCAGGTTCCCATACTTTCCCCAAAATGAAGTCCAAATTCCATGGCAAAGCTGGGAAGAACAAAGGCTTTGCAAAATGGGAGAACGAAAAGCCCAACATGCAGACTGACATAGAGCTAGAAGCTGAGGCCCCACAGCACATCCAGGATCACAACGGAATAGAAACCCTCCTAGAAAGACAAGAGTCTGAGGTGAGTTGCAGAAGCCAAGACAGTTTAAAATCTGCCAGCCTGAGGCCTCATAAGGTTATTTTATGAATTTCAGGATAGTTTTTCATTCAAATTTGTTTTCTTGCACAAGAGTTACTTTCAGAAGAATGCCAAATTATCCATAGATACCTATTTTCTCCACTGCAGTGTGCATTTACTGTGACACTGTGTCAGTGTGACTGGGGCGTTGGCTCTTGGTGTCAGCATGCACTTTTAGGAGTTGGGCATTATTCTTTTTAAAAATCATTAAAATATCCTGGTGGATTTCTGACCAAATTCTTTGCTGCTGTACCCTTGCAATGCACTGTTCAGGACTCTATGTCAGATTCACAAGAACTAGCATTCTGATAAGTACACAAGTCCAGGCTAGGGCAGGATAACAATCTAATTTCTGTTGCTGTCACCCGTAAAATTTATACTTACAAAGCCTCATGCTTTTATTGACCATCTTTGCTAGCATGTTAGTGCCTCGTTTCTTTTGCTTACAGGATAGCTGATTGCTCACCCTGAAGCACAGAAAAATGAAGATGACACCTGCAATACAGCAAGCATTGATGGACTGTCACAGACCATATTTGGCCATGAGAGGTTTTCCTGTACCTCATAATTTTGAATTCAACCCTTGCCCTGTTTTCTTAGCTGAAAGACGTTACAAAGCACTATTTATTTTCTCACGAGTAAGTCATTTGTATGAACATTGCACGGACACAGCAGAATGGATCTCTGCCCTCACTTTTTTCTCTTGTATGACTTTTGTGGAAACTTCCTCTTCATGCCTGTGAGGATATATTTGGCCTCCTTTAAATATACCGCATCATTTCAGTATGTCTGCCAGCAACAACAACGTTGAGGACAGAAGCCAAGTATCTAAGTTTGTTCGATAACACTCCTTTTCCAGAGGCTTGTAATGATCTTTTAAGGAAAGAAGTAGGTGTGTATGTTGTTTAAATCTCACACAAAAACTTATCACAAAGAACTTTATGCTGAAATTCTTTGCACACCTGCGGCTTTGAATTTTGGCGTTGTTTACATTGCTACAGTGAGCATATTGGTGTTCAGCACAGTGATACCAGTTCCCAGACTGGGGATCCTTCAAAGAGGCAGCACATGGCTGAGACTGAAGGAATTCCAAGACACTGTGCATTCGTCTGATTACACTGCAATGGAGAGGGGTCACCTCTGCCAGCACTGATTGTGGTCAAATTAGCATGTAATAAACACCTTAGTTTTAAGCGTGTATGTGTTATGTAATAAGTTTTTCTCTGGTTAGCAACCTGTACATGTTAAGACTAAATGTACTGAAGAGCAACCTCCAGATTAGCAGTTTGCTAATGCCGGATCTAGCACCTGAATCTGTAATGGCCTGAGAAGCAGGTTTGAAGTGACATTTCTCAGAAGCAAGTAAGTTACTTAAGGAGAATATCCCTCATCTGGAAAAAGAGAGAAAAACAGAACAGCATAAAGCTCAAACCTAAAAGATATGTTCCAAATTGGCATACATGTGTTATTCTTCTTTCCCCATCTCCCTGCAAAAATAGCTATGTATGGGGAGCACACCCTCTGAATTAAAGCAACACAATTATAACATTTCCTACAAAATTCAAGTTATTGCATCCTTCATCAAGTTACAAGCCCTCAAGTTTAGACAATAATTTCATAGACCTAAACAAAACTGACAGCTGCACTCCTCTGTGGTAATTTTACTGTTACCTGCACTGTGGCAATTTTACTGTTACCTGCACTGTGGCTACATGATGCCTGTTTAGGTTTGCATCTCAAACCCTGCAGGTTTCCTTTGTTTTCCAAGACAACTAGTAATGATGGTAAATCTGGAGATATTTTTTTAAAAGAAAGTGCTCTTATGGTTTTAAACTCAAGAGAAACAAGCACTGCAGAGAGCACCGATTTCCAAGCTAGGATGAGGACCAGAAACATCCTCCGCTCTTACTGCTGTGGGCAAAGAACAAGCATTAGCAAACTATGGTCTTTCTTTGCTGTGGTGGGTCAGGTGACAGGTCACAACAGGCTGATCGCACAGCTACCGTTACAGGGTACAGCTTGCACACAATGAAAATGATGTGGTAGAGAATTTGAATAGAGAGATTTGGTTATGATCCAGCAGGCAGTTGATGGATCTGCTGAGATAAGCCTTTTAACACTTTATAAATGATATGTTAAATGTGCAACCTCGTTCTTAACATCATGTAGGAGTTTTAACCTGCCTTTAATCTCTAGACCTCAGCCTGTTTCTTGCAAGCTTTTAAAAATTGTAGCTCTTGCTCTGAAAAGTACGTGCTTTCCTACTTCTATCAGGCCCACAAGCAATGCCTGTCTTAATTGTTTTGCTGGACAAGAATGTATATACATCATAATAATGCATAAATAATACATATTACTCACATAATCTTCTCACTTACCTACTCCCCAAGATACTTAACAAGCTTCTTTCCTAAGCAACTGGTTAAAAATGTAGGTGTTCTATGTTCTTCAGAGGAAGGGCCGTTTCAAGAACACTTTTTTTTCTTTCATACTGTTATCAAGGCATATTCATATCTAAGCAAGAGAAGTGATGCCTTCTACAGAAGCAGCTCACACCTTCCAGGGAACCATTCTGCTAGCAATTAGACTGCCTAAGTTTCAACCCACTGTAGAGATTTCATCAATGCACCTCTTGCAAGCCTGGTTTAGTGCTCGCACCAGTTAGGTGCTTACCTCAGCAGCAGCTGCAGATCAAGCACAGACTGCAAGCTCACAAGCTGATCCTTCTAAGCACAGTGTTGCAGCATCCAAGGAGGACTCATGCTAGGTTTCATACATGATAAACATTTCAAGCACCAGCTCCTGCTGGAAACCTCTTCCTTTAGGCTTTTAAAGAAGGGGAACACAGAGTGTGTTGCTGGCAGTAGGTGTTCATGGCCATTCAAAAACTTGAGAAAAAGACACTGGGTAGAAATACAGCTTTTTTTTTTCATCACCACTCCCTTGCCCCCCAAAAAGGAATAGAATAGTCATAGACAATGCAATAATTAAAAAGCAAAAAGGCACTAGCGGGCTATTTGCAGCAGAATGATCTTTTAGTTCCACAGCAAGCACCTGAATGGGGAGAGCTGACAGGGTACAACCAACCATTTTAAATTTGGTATAAGATGAGTTTTTTACCTTGGAGGAGGCCTGAATACACTAAATGAAAAAAAATGGTTTTCTCTCCTTACTTCAAGTTGACATCTTCTTCTGAACAGGGGCAAGGCTTTTCCTCACCTCACAAAACTAATTTTAGTTCCCCAGTCTAAGCAAAGCAACAAGGAATTTCTCATTCACTTCCCCAGACGTAACAAAAGGCAAAACACATCAGCCATCACAGCTCCTGACTGAACTACATGCCCCTGCTGGTCTTGGTGAAATCTTGCCTGCCACAAGTAGAGCAATGCCAGGAGAACATCCAGGAGAGAAGGTGTTATAATGAGACAAGAGTACTGGATTAATGAAGTAGCTAAAGTGAGATACAATCCCAAACAATGCTGGATACTTCCACCACATCCATTCTTCCCTGTCTCGGCATCTTTCACGGAACTGGGGGGGAGAAGGAGGGGTTGTTTAAAAAAAAATTAAATTCCAAACAAACACCCCACAGCAGAAAGAAGGGAGGCTGGGACAAACCTTATTTACAGCCTGATCTGCAAATGCCAAAGAATACAAGCAACAAGAGTAGGTGAAAAATGCAAGTGCTTGGATAGACCCTGTAAGAGATGATTTGGCTATTTGAGCCAAACCCACTAGGACTTTTTGTGCTTCTGTAAAACCTCTGCAAAGCCTCGGGCTGCAAATAAGAGAGCTTCAGCCCTGCTGTCAATTTTATGGAGTAGCCCTGAGTGCTACAGAAGGAGTCTCTGCCCCCTCAAGTCTTGCCCAGCTTTTGGGCTTCAAAAGAATAATCCCAGCTTTACCAAAAAACATCTTTCTAGACAGAAGATATCTTCTCAGATGCACCTTCCTCAGACAGGTGAAGACAGAGGGAAGGGAGGTGGGGGGACAGCAACATGCTCACTGACCAGAGCTAGCCTCAAGCATGAATTTTACCCAGCTGGGAAAGGAAAGCCATTTTCCTTTTGATACAGAAGACAAAAAGCTGAGCTGCAGAGCAAGTTTAGGGGCGGCTGCTGCCTAAAATTTCACATTTTCCAAAACGGGGTGGACTGGCTGCTGTCACCTCTGTGGATGTTGCTGATGGGACTCCTCTGCAGAAGCCAAAGTGAAAGCATGCTCCAACACAGCCCCCAAGGTCTTCCTCATAGGTAGCCTGGAAGCCTTAGGCTGAAACAGCCTGAGCAGCCACCAGAATGGCCTCAAAGCCTGGGACACTAGTTCCAGAAGCTTTAGGCCTCTGTATGGGAAATAGCTGCACGTGAAGGAACCTGGACACAGGCAAAAAAAAAAAAGCCAACCCAAAACCCTGAGAACAAATAGCAGACAGATGAGGAGTAAGTGCGGGAAGAAGCATACTAAGAGAGCCCTCCCTCTGTACATGACACCAAGAATAGAAGGGGATCCCAGTGGAGACTGAGCAGAGGAGGAAGGAAAGAAGAAAGGAGATCTGAATGCAGATTTCATGGAGAGACAAGGGCTTGTTTTTTCATGATAGTCACAGCCAAAAAAATCTAACCAAGGTTTGCTTCATTCAGCATCAGCCTGCTAACTGATGGGCCCCGGTATAGCACAAAAAATAGCTCCAAGTACTTCTCAAGAGAGTTTTGACAACAGAGCTGGCCCACCCAGGGACATTGGAGAAATAGATGTAACTTTGGAACAAGTTTTTGAGTTATCAGCACGGATCTGAACTGGATTTCCAAAATAAGCTCTGCAGCCAACAGGCTAAACTCATTGGAAAAATCTGTGTGCTGAACTGTGAAGTGCTGTTTACAGTCGCTGACAATCTGGTCCTAGGAGACAGAAAAGCCATCAGCAAAAGGCTACCGCTGTGGCAGTAGGAAATTTAGCCAAAAAGTCTGCTTTTTCCATGAGTTAAGCTAATGCCGGAAAGTTTAAAGAGTCCTTATCGCCTTCATCTCTGCCTCACGTGTGAAAACGATTTATGATCTTCCACCTGCCCACAGCACAGGCAGACTCCCTCTTTCTTTGGTTTTACAATAGTGTTTTCCTACTTTTTGTACTTGTTTTTCTCCCCTCTGTTGTGGGAAAGACCCACGTGGACAAGAAGGAAATTACTGGACAATAAAGGGGAAACAATGACACTGACAGCACTCAGAACTGTAAAAAGCACAAAGCAAACACAAAGGAAAAATATTTTTTCCCTTCTACTCTTGTTTGTTAAGCCATTAGAGGTGCAACTTATTTTTAGCCAAAGAGGGGAGAAGTCAATGTTTGCAGCTGGCAATAGCACTTGCTTTTTCAGCCTGCATCCCTTTGAAAAGGCACAACCTGAAACAAACTAGCACAGGAGTATTTTGAGAGCACACACAGGGGAAATAGAAGCTCACATCCACCTTTATGTATTGCTCCCCGATCACAACACTGGTGTGACTCTAACCTAAGGGTCTGCCAGGAAGCGGAAAAATCAAGCTTGCAGTTTAGCAGGAGCCAGATTGTTTGGGACTGCTACATAATGCTCAACACCCTAAAAATGCATCCATACTTCTGTAGCACCCCTGGTGTCCAAGGAAGATGAGAAGTTCAGAGAGGAAGCAGGATCGCAAGCCTGGCAGTCCTTAGCAGCAACGACATCAAGACTGCCTACTGTAGTTCTGAATGTGGTAGAACTAAGAATAAATATCTGCAATGAACAGACAGTTGAGGACTTTTCTGTGCTGGCCTTCATTAACCTAACAGGGAGCTGAATTAACTTCTAGTACTCTAAGAACCCACACAAGCCTTTTGGGCACCCAATACAGTCATCAGATCTTAGTGAGAATCCTCCTACTCCCCACTCAACTCTTCCCACTTCAGCACAGTTTCATTTTAATTTCCCAGCTGCATAACCCATTACAGGGAATACTCTTATGCCAGAGGACTTTTCAAGCTCCAGCCAATTCTCATCAATATTGACATGAATCTTGCTTCCCTTCTTCCCAGTTCCATCTTAGGTTCTTGATTGGTAAGTGTCTAGTTTCTAATTAGGCCAGAGGTTGCTTGAGGCACTTGTCACTTTAATTCAGGTGCAAACAGCAGTTTAACAGAGACAGACAGTCAAAGGCTCTACCAGTTAAAGCAGGTTACCCACATGCTCTAGCTCAGAAGTCTAACCCATAGCTAGAGGAGCCCCTCTGGGGACCACCAGCTGTAATGGCACATCACCATGAACTGCACACTTCAGGACTTTGACCAGAGAACTAGTGGAATCTCACCAAGCTAAGCATTACCAGCCATCTTAATTGCAAGAGACAAAGCACAGATCCTGAATTACTTCAGTGCCTCACTCAATGCAGAACATTCTCTAAGGATCTGGGCCAAGGGGAGGAAGGTTGGAGCAAGGTAAGAGCCCCTCTGGTATCAGTACACTTACATAAATACATAAGCACATGCTTTTATAGGAGGGCATCTAGACCATGGCATTCTAAGTCACACACTAATATGCCTGACATGCGAAGCATGTTCCTCCTCCCCATAGCTATTTTATGGCACAATGACAACACTTGAAAGAGAGTGATCCTAATGGATGGAATGGAAGGGCAATGCAAGCAAAGCCTTTTGGAAAATGAAGTTGCTAAAGAAAGGCAGAGAAAAACAGAACAAGATGCCTAAAGCTTGTGGAAGCGTGGCAAGAACAACTGAGGTTACAAGGAAGAACATTGTTCGCCTGTATAAATGCTTGCTTATTGAATTCATCTGCTGGAGTTCTGCTTTTGATCACGATGCATAATGAAACGGAGCACAGATCTCCAATCCACCACAAGACTAATAATCTCCATAACCCAGCTCTCCTCATCCCAGTTAAATTTCCTTCCAGTGCAGCAGGAATTGTGTTTGGAAAAGAGAAAATAGCAGAGCATCATACAGACAAAAACAAAGCAGTGGCTGTTTGCTTTCATTAATCAAAGCTGCTTTCTCCACATATACAAAGCTTGTTTTCTCTGGAGAACAAAGAAGTCACAGCACACTAGGAGGAAACAATAGAGTAAGGAAAAACAACAGCTGGCAAAAGCAAAGTGTTTTCTTTCCTGTTGGAAGAGTAAAGCCTCCTGTTTTGCCTTCTTCTGAATTTATTTTTCTTTAAACTTTGCCCCTCAAACAGCAATAAAGTGGTACTCAGCTTACCCTAAGTCCTGGAAGAGGGAGGAGGAGAAGCAATATATTTTGTGGAGAAAAAGCTAGCTGGAATAAGGGGGAATGGGAAGCTCAGTGCTCCTACCCCACCCCTGCATCATTTCACCGTGTCAGTGTGTGAGAAAGAGACCATCCACTGCAGGCACAGTCAGCAGCCTTGCAGAGATACTGGCAGCTCTAGCACAGAAAGAAGCCTCTGAAGGTGCTGATGCAGCTCAGCCAGGGATTCTCTGAAGAGCCTCCTGGGTTCCCTCTCGCTAGGGACAACTTTGTGGTGCTCTAACACACTGACAGAGAACACCAACCTCTTTACAGTGAGAAGCAGTGTGAAGAAAAGCAGAAGCTCCCCTCTTGATATTACATGCCCAGCAAAAGGCTTTTTAACTGTCAGTCTGTCTACCTTTACCGGTCCTAGGACTAATCCAGTTGTAGGAAACTTAATTCCTAAAAACCCCACAAATGATTCCTGCATGAATGCAGCTAGTCACCAGATAATGCTCATGACAATGAACTACTCTCCCACAAAGGGAGACACCTCCTCTGGAGCATCCTGCTGTAAGAAACCTTTGTGAGGCAGCAATGTTCATTTTTAGATATTAATAATTTGAACAATATTATGCTGAGATAGATCTCTATCTGTGATCCTGAAAGACCCAGATTCAATATAGAAAAACTCCCCTCGTCAGGCTTGTTAAATTTGTTTGAAACATGAAAAAAACAAGACATTAAGTCATATTCCCAAGTGCCTTTCAGAGATCTTTGCTTCCAACGTGTGAGTCACTAGCAGCACCTAGTGGCCGCGATAAATTAGACAGATTTTCAGGTTGCTCATGGAATGAAATACGGGGAAATCAGTTCTAAACAATGTTTACATGATTAGCTTAAATTACAGCAAGACTGGCTTTACACAGATTCTCTCAAATGCTCGTGTTATTTCTGTAATCCAAGGAACTCCTCCCGCCTGCATCAATCTGGATTCAGCCCCACGGGCACTCCAGGGAGCCAGAGGCTGCCCTCACACGGACTCTGCTGCAGCCATCTGAGCACAGTAGCAGGAACCTACATTTTCCAGAAGGCTGAAGAGCACCAGGAGAGCTCCCAAGAGCACACACCATGTAGGAGCACAACATGGTGGACGGGTTATGCTAACCTAACACAGCCTAAGGATTACTTCCCACAGCGGCCCCCAGGAACGCACCACACACTGCTCCACTCGTTCAGAGGGAGGAATGCAACAAAATGCAGAGCAACTAAAGATCAATTCCTCCCCTCTGCTCCTGTTCTAACAGCTTCTCAGGGGGCAGAATGCACAGCATGGTTGGATGACTACAACATCCAAAACAGATTCAAATATAAAGTAGATGAATTCCCAGCTACTGAAGCACCTTTTTATTACCAAGAAGGAAAAGCAACTTAAGCAAAGGGAACAGACATATTTTATTGCTCACCTTTTATACAACAGCACACCTTCAGCCATTTTCTTTCACAGCTTGACAATGTTTATGTACACAAAAAACCCAGCAAGAAGCATTATGTTGCTTTCAGTAAAGAAAAAAACCAAACATTAGAACATCAAATTCAGCCAGGCTTTGTTTTCTGCAGCAATAATAAAAGGGCTTCCTCCAGGCAGGAACTAACCTTCCCAGGCCGTAGTGCATTTCTTTCAAAAGACAACTCCCAAAACAAATTGCCCTAGATTTGCTGAGTCAGTGGTATTAACTTGCAAACAAAATTTATTTCAGTTTGTCATTTCTTCCAGCTGATTTCAAGTAAAAATTAGGTTTGGAGGAGGAGCAACTTGTTTTGGATGGATGTGGGTCAGTTTGAATTGCTACACCTAACTACAGGCCTACACATACTATCAGTTCACGAATTAGCTTAGTTTTAAATGATCTTTGCAGATTTTGGCAGCAGTCAGTCTTCATCGTGGAGCAGGTGGGAAAACTGTTGAGTGGCACGTAAGGCTACTGAAGGTGGCATCTGCAGGAGAGCTCATATAACAGACAAAAAAACCTGTTTGTCGGAGGAAGTTCACTGTGCGCGCATGCACATGTGTGCAAAATCTCTGTGACTAAAATGAGAGGCCAGCAAGCCAAAAAGCAGTATCCAGAACTGGTTTTAGAGTATGTCATTGAACAATGATTAGGGGGAAAAACTCAGAAGTTATTGTGTATTAGAATCAACGTATTTGACCAACTCTTGATGTTTCTCTAAATCAAAGCAGAAGGCAAACACAGCAGGTAGTTTCAGAACAAAAGAGTTTTGAGCAGCGGGAACCAGTCCAACATCTAAAAGATGTTTAAGATGCAGTGGGTAGTGATGATGCATTTAATTCAAACAGGTTAGGGGTGGGAGGAGAGGTCTACAGAAAGTTGTACTTTGCTCAATGCAAAATATCCCACCCAAAGAGATTCTACCTGGCACGTACAAACCTGTCCTACCTCAAGCAGTGATTAAGTCAGGCCTCTGAAACCAGGTTTCTATTACGTGAGCTCCGCTGAAGCAAGTTTTTAGCAGCCTCAGCTCGTGAAGTGTCTTCCTTGTCCAAAGCCAGATTGATTATACTGATAACCTCCATGCTGGAAGTGCTGTTCAAACTGCCCCCCTTGATTGAAGTTCTGTCCACCTCTACCTCCCCAGCCTCCTCCTTGACCTCCACGGCCACCACGCCCACCGCGGCCACCCCTCCCTCCTCCACGCCCACCACCTCGGTCACTGTGGGACCCACCATCTTGATATCTGTTGTCTTGCTGGTAGCCACCACCACCACCTTGGTAGCCACTTCCTGAATATGAAGATGACTGGTAGCCGCCATAGCCTCCCCCTTGGTAGCCACCGCCGCCACCACCACTACCGTGGTAGCCACCTGTTTGAAAACCTGCATCTCTGTAGTTGCTCTCCCTGTAGCTGCCATCCTGGTAGACACCACCTCCACCATCTGTCCAACCTCCTTGAAGCTTGTTTCCTCTTCCGCCTCCTCTGCCACCATGATCATAACCACCACGTCCTCCTCGTCCCCCTCGATCATGGCTTCCTTGTTCATGACCTCCTCGCCCTCCATATAAGTCATAACCTCCTCTTCCTCCTCGGTCGTGACCCCCATGGTCATAACTTCCTCGTCCTCCATATGAAGATTCGTAGCCACCTCTTCCTCCTCTGCCACCACCTTGTTGTGGACCAGCCTCTGGTCTTTTCTGCCATGGTGGCATCTCAGGAGGTGGAGGCTCAATTTCATTGGGCCTTCCTCCTCTGTCAGGCACTCTGCCCATCAGCACCTGCAACAGGAAAGGAAGAACTGCCACAGGAGTTGTAACACTTCACAGACAAGACACATTTACTGATACACACCACAAAGAGCAGCTGCTCCAGGGTTCTTACATTCAGAGGATTTAACCAGGGCAAACCTTTGTCTGTTTGCATGTTACAGACCTTTGTCTCCGACTAATAAAAGTTAAAAAGAGATTATCTCGCACTGCTGACAAGACAAGTCAGGGGGCCTGGGGTTTTTGTTCCAACAGCAGGCACATCAGTAGAGGCAGCACAAATACAGCCTTTCACCAAACTGTTTACTAGGGCAAACTGCTAATCTCAAACAAGCACAAGTCCAGTGCAGTACCTAACAAGCACTCTGAATTGTTGTAGAAGCCACTGTCTTAGTAAATGAAGTGCAAAGATTTTTCTTTTTCAGGACAATCAAGAACTTACACACCACCAAACAGGTGTCAGATAGCACCTGAGCAGAGTTGAGCGTGACTCTAGAGGTCTTTTGCTGTCTAAGGATGTTGTGACATTAAGAATTTAGCAAGACTTAAAATGGGACAGGCCAGGTGCATTGTTTAAAATGACGTAACAGAACAGCTTTAGTGGAAGTAGGTTACTCTGTTATTTTGTGTTACTGTCTTGGAAAACATTTAATATTGATAATGGAGATAACAGAAGATGGATCAGCAGCAGGGTAATATTACATTCCTTGTAAAGCATACACACAGCCTGACAATACAGTCACACCTGGCTTCCCACTTAATTTCTTACATTCCACACTCCAACTATACTAAGAAGATGCAAAAAATTATTTAGGGTGGGGGGTTGTGGTCAAATCAGCACATCACCACTCTATCCTAAATTAATTAGAACTTTGCCTGAAATACTGCTGGCACCCAGAGGGCAGAAAAGTCTGCATAGACACCCACAAATCCTGAAGTACCAGGTACGCTGCTGGATGTAGCTACTGAGCTCCAAGTTCAGCACATGTACTTTTGTGAGTCTATTACTCCTGTAAATCGTTGGTTTTGAAACAAGGTAAATTGCTTAGTCTAAATCACATTCTTACTATGTCATTACCAAAGCTACACACTTGACTATAACGCCTTTTATTTGTGTACACGGGAGAATCTAACTTGTGAGACCCTTGCTTTGTGATCTTGATACAATCTATTTATGTAGACCAGAAACACAGTTGTTCTGTAGGTGTTATTTTAGATGTGTTGACAGAATTAGGTAGCAGCAGCGTAATTACATCAGTAATTCTGATAACACAGAGCGAGCCTACTCCCACTGAAAGCAATCAAAGATATTTCAGCAACTTTTACTGCCCCTAAGAAGGGGCACTCTGAACCTAAACAGGTGAAACTGCAGTTCCCATAATGCACTGATGCACAATCTGCAGTATATATTGGAGGTTGGACAAGATGACCTCTAGAGGTCCCTTCCAGCCTGAAACATTCTATGATTCTATGATATAAACACCAAGTTTCTTATCCTTTAGTTCCAAATTCCATTTACAATCCTAAAAATAGTAAGATCTATCACTACATTCAAATTACTTAAATATTCATAACAGAACAAGCCATTTGTCACCAAAGGTACCTTATTAATGGCACATGCAGTCTTCTCTCGGATAGACCCACTGCTTGTTCTCATGATCTTTGACAGATCCTGCCGAGCCGCCAAGAGATTTGCAACAGAAATAGTGCACTTAGTAGATAAGAGGGCACGTTTTGGCTGGTAGACTTTAGCCAGTTTTTCAGTTTGACTCTGTTGGAGAGAAGAAAATAAAATCCAGTCAGCTAAAGTAATTGGAAAGCAATGGGACACCTCATCAAAAGATTCAGATCAACACTGAAGAATAAAACACGACTGCAAATAAAACAAAAATTAATATAGAAACAGTGAGAACCACTTTGCAACTAAGAATCACTGTAACAAAGCTAGCATTTGTCAAATTAATTTCTTAGTGATGTAAGAAACCACCCTAAATAGAATAATTTAGACTAACATCACCATATCTCCAAGCTATCAGCAGAAGAAGGCTGTGTTAGCTCTTTCACACTCTTCATTCCAGTCATCATCTTCACAAAGACAAGCCATCAAGAGGTACTGGCAGAACTAAAGCTCTCAAGTGCTTGTGTCAAGTGCTCAAGTCCTCTGTCTCCCATAGTAGCACCCAAGCTAGAAATGAGATCCTGCACCTCAGCTTTGCTTTGTGTGCAGTCTCTCTTCCTCTACAGCCTTTTGGCATTAACCATACTGGCTTTTTTTTAAAGTACCTCAAAAGTATGACAGCAGTTCTCCAGCTGACAGACACAACAGAAGTTTGCACTACCGGCTTTGAGTTAAAACATGAGTTACATCTGTCTTTGGTCATCAACAAAGTATGTTTGATGCAGTTAGGATAAACCAGATTGTGATTTGCACACAGACAAAAAGGTTGTTTTTTGTCTGGACCCCAGATGACAGCAGTGGGGACAGGCAAGCCAGGTTTTCCAACAAAGCTCTTGACAGGGCAAGACCTTAGGAGCAGATTTTCAATCCCTAAAATCCTATTTTCAATCTCAAGGCAGAAAACTGGAACTGGGAGGAACTCAGATATGTATCTCCAAGTGACTCAGTAAGTTTTCAGGATCAAAAGCTTCTACTTTTATGTTAAAAGTTGAAGAGGGTTTATTCAAAATGAAGGGAAACATGCACATCATTTACCTGACACTGACAAAAGGCAGGAGAAACAACAGTATTCACCATGCAGCAGCATGTTTTTCCCTGTGAGTTTGACTGAGCTCTGAGCACAGTATTTTGGTGCTATAATATTATTCTTATGGGTGAAACGTGAAATTTTTAAACTTAAAACCCCCCTAATAATAGACTATAAAGTTTTTACTGATGTTTCTACTATTTGGAGAAGTAACTATTTAGTTGTACTACTGTATTCTGATATTTTTCAAGGTGTTTTTTGAGGTGTTTTTTTTTTTAATTACCATCATGTATTAAAGTATCACTAAAAGTTACTATCAAAACAAATCGTATTGCACATCTGGAATACCATAGCCACATTGTCCAATTTCATATTGTTATGGTCCTAAAAAAATTATATTTGCATTTCAATCAATATAAAAGCATATATACAATTTGTGGCTTTTGTGAAAGGATTTCATGTAGCTAGTCAAGTTCAAAAACATCTGAGAATTCTCCTAGAAAAAAAAACAACCAACCAACCATGGATTTGGATGCCAAAGCTGTAACACAATTAGAAGTCCCTGGGTTTCAATCTAATCCATACTTTTGCCCATTTTCATTTACTATTAAAATACTCAATCAGATAGTTCTTCAATCATCTACTAAACTTGAAGAATACAAGGTTTAAGCACACCAGGTGAAGTCCTACTCAGGTGATGAAACAGAGAGGTCACTGTTGCTTATTAAAATACAGTTGCTTTTTGATTAAAGCATCTATCAAGAAAAAAAGATTTGATGATTCATGTGTCACAGTTTATCACTACCACTGCCAGCAACATAATTAACAGCATGTTAGCAGACCTGGTTTAGTCCTATAAAATAAATGAAATGTACTATTTTTTATATCTTGACATTCCTTTTTCACTATGAAATATATAAATTAGGGAAAACATGTAATTGTTTTTTAAAAGTAGAATATGTATCACATAGAGAGAACAGAAAACATGTCACAGCCACTTGCATGGTTCAAAGACAAAAGGAGCACAAAGAATATTACCCTATGAGGTAAGAACAAGTAGTGCCTGAGTAGCTTTTTTCATGTGCACCTGTGGAGCTGTGCTTGCAGACACACTTTGAGTTAAAGAAATCTGATCACTGTGGACAGCACAAAGTAAGTTTAAGGGATGGTTAACAGGAAGATTCTTTTCTACCATCACACAGACACAGCACTTAATGATTTGCATTAGGGTACTCTTGAGTGCAAGTGGCTGGATCAGTGATCTCCTCATTTTTTCCTAGTGGTCTATTTAACTGTATGTATTAGCTTTCTGTATAGTTATCCACGGTTTGTCTTCTCATTTTACATACTGTTTTAAATCCAACAAATCAGTTTTAAGTAGAAATTTTTTTCATGATCTTACATTATCATAAACTTCAGAAACTCAAACCCAACCCAGACATTTCCTGTGGTTATTTTGTACTCCTGAAGGATGAAACAAGGTTGCAGTTTTACAGACATAACTAAAAGCATTACCATCAACCAGAACCTCACAGCAAGTTGTTTGTACCTTAGCTCTATCTGACCAGCCGAAGGACTGCACAGTAACATCCAAACGTTTGACTAGCAGTTTTCTTCGGACTTCGTATTCATTGACTATGGCTTGATTAATTGCTTCAATTTTTTCCTGAAACAAAAATTTGCAAAGATAACATACAGGATATAGATAAAATGTTTCCACTTAATAAACTATGTGGATAGAAGAGAATAAGGCACAGAGAGATATTAAGCAGGGCTTAAGGCCACAATTATCTATTTTGCCAAATGGGTTCAGAGCAAGCTATGCCTGCTGACACCATCTTCCTGAAGGCTTCAAAGGCTCTGCTATCCTCACGTTCAGCCTTCTACCATTTCTAATAGCACAGCTGCCTGTCTTTCAGAAGGGACATAAAACCTGCATGCACTGCTGAGGCATTTCTCAATACCCACCAGGACAGAGAAGCAAAAGTGAGAAAATACTACATGCAACAAGCTGAAGGAGATGCAAGGACACACGTAAGTCCTAGGGACCAGGGTGTCGCTGCCTTCTTAAAAAGGAGTAAGCTTAAGGACAAAGACAGAGCAAAGATAAAGGACTAAAAGTAAGTAAAGTACTGTAAGAGGATCTTGATTAACACACAATCTGCATACAGACAAGACAACAAAGTGTCCTTTGGGGAAAAGCCATCACTAGAAACACACCTAGTAGCAGACAGTGGTCTACTCAGACCAACAGTTGAGATAAGCACCATTAAGGAAATGATTTATGTATTAACTGAAGCTTGGCTGGAGTGGGGCAGTGGGGCCCTCTTACAGCCTCAACAACACAAGCACTGAAGGAAGCAGACTGTTGGAAGTAGATGGGCTTCAACATTAAGCAAGAGACACAAGAGGGACTGGCAGTCTTGTGGGAGTAGCCGTAACTTTGTGCTGGTGCAGCAGCAGTATCAAACCCAGGCACCATCCTTCTAGAACAGCAGGTGACAAAACCCAACTGGAGAAGACTGCAGATCTGCTGTCTAGGTTTACAGCCTCTCCCAGATTCCACCTGCATGCTCACTGCTTCCTGGAGAAGAGGCTATGAAGCAGACCACTTTAACAGGACAGAAGAAGAGGAGGAAATGATGGGAAGACCCAAAGGCTAGCTAGAAAGGAGTCGCAGGAGGGGATGTGACACCAACCATCTCAGCAAGGTTAGGTCACACAGTGCTGGCAATGGGCAGGAGAGGAAGGCTTCAGCTACTGCACAAGCATGTGGGTCAGCACCACCACTGAAAATCTTTATTTTGGAAAACTTTTGCCTGCATCTGGACACACAGATTTATCAGCATGAGATCTTATCAGTTGCTGAACATTTACTGCACCAACATGTATGTAAAATACTGGAAGAAACTGTCTTCTCATCTTCAGAAAGAGATGAGAAAAATCATTTTGTAACATTACACACAGAATAAAGATCAACACTTTATATACCTGAAAATGGGAAACGGGCTCAAAAATCTGCAACTACTTACCCAGTGAGCTGGTCCCAGTTGTTTCTTCAATAAAGGTTTTCCAGTATGATTAGGTGGAACCTTTGCTAGTGTTTCCTTCAGCTGTTAGGAGACATACAAAAACATAAGCATTGGCAAAAAAAAAAATTAGCTTTTCAAAATTCAAATTACAGGAGAAGACTCTTGGACAGTCATTGACATGACAAAGCAATCTACAATATCAAGTTGTTTTCTCTGGGACAGAGAACCAAGCACATTTCTTTTGGAAAGCAACTATTTTTATTTCTGCTAGTCTTCGCTATAATTACTTCAAAATTAAGAGAAGGGACTATAGAGTAGTTCTACAGTTAAAATGGAAAGACTCCATGAGGTACAGCTCCCCTTGAAGACGGAAGGATTATTCTACATCACCTCTTTAACTCAGAAAAAATGCCCACATTTGTATCAAAAAGACTGTATTAAGACTATGTGAAATATAGCATGATCTAAAGAAGGACCCTTCTTTACAATCAAAGGAAGAAAATCTTCAATATGAAAATTTAAATTTAACTTGCATTTTAAAAGTTTGGGCACAACTTAGGTTATCTTTCCCATCTCAGAATTTCTGAGGACCTCAGGGGGAAGAAATGAAGTAGGATCAAAAAGAGACTTGGATTAAAGCAGGTTGGAGTTATGAAACTTCACTTTTCCACTGCCGCAAACCACATTTTTCAGCTTCTTTGGCTGTTCATTCCAGCAGTTGATTTAACATACTCAGTGATCTCATTTCACAAAGCCACTGAGCCCACTTTTTTTTTTTTCCACTGGAAAACTTTTAAAACCAAGTGCTTTCAGAATAGCAGAGGTAGCAGTTAATTCAAGTATCAGCGGTTTCTTTTTTTAATATGATGGATCTTTAACAAAGAGAGTCAATTATACAAAGATCCTACTCCAAACTGTACCACATATGTGCAAAGAAAGAGGTAGCTTGATTTTCACATGCTAGATCTGAATATTGCCATTCTAAGACTCACCTTTTGAAAACAAGAAAACTTTAGGGCCATGTCATTACAACTATCATCTTACAGTCAAAATAAAATTTCCACTCTGTGTTAAGTTTCTACACTTTGCTCAATTTTGTGATGTATTTTCATTGACAAAGTAAGTTTTTCAGTTATTAGTTAGCTTTAATTTCTCCTTTTTAAACACTACCAACATCTGATTGTAAGCACCACAGCTATGTATGATTTCTAAAAAACTTCGTAGGTTACAAATTCCTGATGTATTTTATTAAGCTATAAGAACTGTTCAGGTTTGTTTTGTTGTTGGGGTTTTTTGGGTTTGTTTTTTTTTCTAAATATAACCACCTATGGATATACCTCATTGCGATAATATTCACTAAAGCTCACAAGACAACGTAAAAGAATCATAAAATATCAAGTTGGAAGGGACCTCAAGGATCATCTGGGCCAACTTTTCTTGGCAAAAAGTCAATTAGTAAAATACAACAGAATTCCCAGATTAAAAAGATTTTGATCTACTTTGTATTCTCTGTTTTTATAGAGTCTTTTTCACCAATAAAGCTTGCTAGCATTGTTCGTTGTTATGAATATTTCCTACTTTTTATAGAAAATGGAAGCACAGATTTCTTCTATCCCATTCAATGCCCACAGCAATACCAAAATCAGAAAACAAACTGTTTCCATTCTTCACCTTCAAATTCTGCTGGAAAAGTATCCTCCTTGTCTTAAACAAATCAATCCAAACTGATTTCTTGCAAAGAAATGAAGCACTATTTTAAATTGCTTGGATTTGTTTAAGTGCAATACAACAAAAAGGATAGTCAAAAAACTTCTCTATTTTGGGGAGCTTTGTAATCATATCTGTTCTTTAAAGTTCACAGAGATTCTCTTTTGCTGTTCTGCTCTCCCCTATCCTGTGAGGTAAGTTACTTAATGTAACTTTAAAACTTTCTGTCTCACGCCTTTGGTCTGTGCACTGGACAGTCCATTCCACTTCATTTCTCTGCTTCGTAAAAATTACTCAAACAAAAACAAATTTCTTTTTTAAAAAAAAACACAACAACCTGGAGAACTCATACATGTAGAAGAACAAAAATAAACGGAACCACAAGAACTGATGAAGCCTTAGGGAAAAGGTGTAAACTTGACTTTAGTTACAACACCTTTTAATCTAAACATTTTTAAAAGACTAGGTTCCTGTAAAAATTTGTTTAGGTGTCTGTCTTGGAATACGTGTCTCCTTAGTGTTCTTCCTGAGGCCTAAGCTTAGCATTTTCCATGTCTTCTGCAACAGGTGATGACATTAATACCTACAGCAGAGTAAGAAATACCTCACCTCGGAAGACAATGATAGCATTAGTCCCTGACCTCGTGCCTTGGCGTGGAAAAAGCCTTTAAATTCATTTTTTAAATCCTGACTCTTGACATACTCAGTAAATCACGTTAACTCTCCTTCACAATTCAAGCACTGGAGTTTCACAAGAGGCAAATCTCTCCCTGGCAGCAGAACTATTTTCCATCAAAACAGTTACATCATAAATATTCTAGTTTTGTTCCTTTGAATCTTACTTTTTTTTCAATTCCACTGAAGAACTGGAACATCGTTATGTTGGCTGGAGGCTTGGACATGCCTAAAGCAATACATATGCCTTTTAGCTCCTGAAAGACTTCACTGCCACCTCCTTCCTGTGCTTTTTTAGGAGGGGCGTTCACACACAGCATTCTGGCAGCTTCCAGTTCTGAGATGAGGTATGCTGGGTAAGAAAAATTAGACTTCAGCATCAGATATAGCCGAGTTAAATTATTTTAAAACCAGTGAGAACTCAAGCGCTTACAACCAACAAATGTGCAAACAGACTGCTTTAGGAAGGGTGAGGGCTGTAATTTTGGTATCCACAAAACACTGGTATTTCAAATAATCACTGAGCCCAATGCTAGAAACACAACAAACAGGAAAGGTTTAGTACAACCAATTCAAGCCTGGAAAAAAATCCTTATGATTCCAACAGGTATTAATCGCAGAGTTCAACAGAGCACAGCTCTTTTCCTTCAGGCTTTGCCCAGCAAAGACAGGAGACTAGGAACATGGAAATAGGCAGGATGAGGGACTGGGACATGCACTTTAAGCTAGACAAGCACTCCTTGAGGTTCTAGGAAACAAAGCAAGAAAATGACTGGAGAGAAGGGAAATGTTGGATGGATCTCCTCTACTTCCCCAGGCAAGATGCAGAGTGAAAAAAGAACCCCACTTTTATAAATACTATTGAGAATTCCGGTTTATAATAATTCCAGAAAGGAAGGCAGTGATTTATGAAATAGAAGCTAGGATGTCTACAGTGCTTTTCAATATCAGAACTACAAGAGCCTACCATTACCTTATAACTCCTTTATCAAGCAAACAAACAAAAAAAAATATTAAAATCACAATTTCTGAACGTGCTATATACACAGAATTTCAACAGAATTTCAACATCATGTGACAGTTACAGTGATATAAATTTAGGACACAACCCTTGCTTGCAATTGTGACAATTTTAAAATTTGAAATGAAAAAAACACACAAGTTCAACAATACTTTTATCGTGAATCATACTGGGTAAGCATAACAGTAATGTAAATAATTATTTCTAAAAATAAGGATTGAAAAATAGAAACCGCACTGATAAAGACAGACTTGTGAGCAGGGATGTAAACCTATAGCTATACAAAAGCAGCTTACTACCTGTAAAATAGGGACAGATCAAAAGATTAAGAAAAGAATAAAGCATTTTAATAATTTCTAGAATTTCTTCCAGATGTCCAAAGTTTTCTGTTAAAAAAAGTGATTCTTTTTGCAGACCTTCTCTGAAACAACCTGAAACTCTTGTACTTTTTATTTCTGCAGATACCAGTACTTAATATTGTATTCTAGTGATGCTCCACTTAACATTTATTTGGTGCTTTCCTCTGCCAGCAATGCTGCTACCAATTGACATAAACTGTGCTGCACTTCATTAAAACATAAAAACATTAAAAAAAAAGAGGTACTTCATGAAAGAGGGTTACTCTGTTTCTTCTGAAAAAAATCCAAGTTTATGGCTCACATACAGCAGGATACCTAATAATCTGGCTTTCTTGGTAAAGAAAGTTCTGCGACTATCATGGTACACAAAAAAAGGAGTTTGGCATCTATTTCAATTCCTCATTTGACAGTAAACACAGTATTCCTGCCAGATGGGACGCCAGAGTTCAGCTTCTGAACATGGCCTTATATTACCAAAATGTACACCACAGAGGACCTCTGGAATAAACTGTGTCACAGACAAACCAAATTTATTCAATGGCTTGGATTACAGGGAATAAGCTGAAGGGCAGATTGTTTGAGCTACAAAACATTATAAATGCAACAATTACCTCACTTCATCTGACATTTTTGAACATACTATCAAAACAAATTCAGATTAAGTCTTACTACTCATCTTTCTCCTACTGTTGAAATACAGGAACCTACTCTGTAATTCATTCTTTACATCTCAGCTGTGGGCAGAACTAAATTTCTGTTCTAAAACGTTAAAAGAATCAGTGGCAACTGAGGAAGCAAATAAAATATTAATTTATGTTGAATTTAAGATCAGATTAAAACTAGTATTACAATTTCTGACACTTGTTGATTCACGTTAAAAAAAATCCAAACCAAATTTACATCAGGCACTTTTTCCAAATCTATGTGTTATTTCTTCTCTTCTAACATTTCCTAAGCAGGAATAAAACCAATGTAGAATTGAGATCTGCTGGGTGCAGAAGTAAAGGGAAGACATCACTGTTGCTACTGGTGATTTCTTTTCAATCAGCAGAAAGCAACAGTGAAGCTATTTTCTAAGGGAGGTGATCAAAAGAACTGGGAGTTGAGATCAAACATTTTATCTTTTTCACAATTCCAACCATTGTTAGAGTGTAGGAAAATGTAAGTCTTATTACACCTTGCAAGTCATGACAGTGGAGGCTCCAAAATGATGATGCATCTGATGCTAGTGGTCATTTTTTACAACCGTTCTAAACAAAGTTCAGTGGCTAAATCCTGGCAGAAGTCTTCAAATTATCCCCTCTTTGGAATACCCTTTGAGAAGTAATAGGACAGGCTCTTTGCTAGCAAATGTGAAAAAGGTTAATACTCAGAATATTTTCCATCATATATTGGCTACAGAGCAATTGCTAAGTTTATGAGACCCAAAATTATAATATTCTGACACCATAAAATACAGGGAAGAATAATTCATAACATTAAGTAACTGTTTTTAAACATTGTGGTAAACAAAACAATATCTCATTAAGCATAACAAACAACACCATGATTCTTGCACAAAACCAGATTTGCTTGAAAGCACCCTTTTAACTTACTAAGCAGTAAGAGACAGTTCTTTTGACTATGCAGGCGTTTTGTTACATCTCCTGATGTTAATGAGGCATATGGACAGTTCATTTCAGCCAGCAACCCACTCATTTCGAGTTGAAATTCTTCTGCTTCATTTGGACCTTAGAAAGAAAAGAATAATAATTTGTTTACAGCTAATATATCTATCTGGCTGTGACTACAATGATTTAGCTATTAAAAAAAAAAATTTAAAAAATCATGTTTTGCTCCAGTTGCTATTTAGTATTAAAACTTTGTTTTTATTGGAAACCAAGTGTGTTCTTTGGGTTTCAAAGACATAGCACAACTTATTTGAAGCTATGATATTCCTTATTATTGTAAAATTGTGTTTCACTGAGAGATTTTCCCAGCTACAATAGACAACAACGGCAACTTCTACAATGGAAAGTGACATTAAAATCATCACAAATTTTACAGGTGTATTTTAAGTATCAGCTAGCTCTTCCCACTACAAATGTATTAGATAGTTCTGATAGCCATGAATAATATGGTTTATGAGCTCTCATGTTTTTTCTACTTCTCCCTGTAAGCTCATATTTGTCAACTGATCTTATTTCATACTAACATACTTTAAATATAACAGTCATGTGAAGCTTAGACTGACATTTGTGTCAGAAATTAGTGAAACTAATAATAATTTTTTAAGCCAAGCTATGGGAAAAAAATAGTTATTAATGAGAGGTAACAGTTTTTCCTCTTTTGAAATGGGACTTCAACCCAAAATGTGTGTTATTTATAAACTCAAGTCACAAAATGAAGGTAGGACTTGATGGTACAATGGATAAAATGTTTGTATCACTGTGTTTATAGAATTTGAAATAGGCGTTAGAATACTTCTGGATTGTATTTTTAAACAAAATGTACAGTAGGAATCTTATACTACTAGAAGAAGTGAGAAGCTGTATTGTTAGAGAAAGGGAAACAAAGAAAGGATGGACAGGTGAAAAAAGAGAAAAATAACAGAAGTTGAGGTGAAAGGCAGCAATCTCTGGCCACTGAGTGAAAGTTAAGCTCATAAAGGCATTATGAGTTAATATATTAGATATTCAGAAGTACAGGTTATTATACCAATTTAACAATTTAATCTGTAGAATGTCATGGCTAGCTGACCAAAAATAACATTTTTTTTAAAACTAAAGTTTGCTTCTTTTTAATTAAAAAACCCCACTAATGTTTCCTTAAACCCATTCAAAAACTTTTTTAAAACTCCATGGCTGAACAATTAAAAGAAAAAAGCTAATTTCAGAACACTGTTTGATCATCACTATTATTTCACTCTCTACTGGCTGTTCATTAGGCAAGTATGAAGTGGAAAATATCCAAAATCTGACAGCATGCAGACAATACTCCCTGGTACAACAGATTTAGCAACTGTCAGCCCAAATCTTTATGGTATGCAAGAACACACAAGCGTACGTTTGTGCCAGAATTATGGCTACTTACTGTTAGTTGCCTGCACATTTTCCTCTAGTTTACAGAACAGCCGTAACTCAGACACCAACCAAGCACAGAGTTTGGTGAATTCAGGGGAACTGGCTCCACGAGAGACCGCCTGTGCCAGCGCACCATTGTCCAACAAAGGACCTTTGTAACTGACAAGCAAAACAAAAGCACAGTTTACTAACACTTCCTATGGCTGGTGTCCCACAGTTAGATTTATTTTATGCTGTATGCATACTGAGGGCTACACCTTCATCACATCTGCAATGCTGAACACCTAAACTGATCAGAGTCCTGCACTCAACTGTAAGAAAAAGAATACTGAAAACATCTGAGTGAACTCAGCACCTCCACACGTGTTAATCTCCTGCCAAAAAGACTGTAACAAAATATCATCATCAAAGGTTTCATCCTGGAGAACGTTTATCACACACATTGGCAACTTCTCTGCTTCTCTCTCCCAAAGACATTACTTACCATATACCCGTATAGGGCAACTGCAATTTCAAAGTATCATTCTTGAGCACCGTTTTAAAGTATGTTGAATAATTACTGGTGAACTAGAACATCTTTACTGTCATTTCTGATCATGTATTAAACGGTTGCCATGCAAAACAAAGCCTTCGATACCAATGTTACAAAAGTGATCTGCAAAACAATATCTTCTTTTGGAAAATTACCTTCTTAAATGTGCATAAGAAAATAAATAGAATTGTTTCTTTGAATAAAGAAAATAAGCCAAAATCGGGCCTAATGTAAGAAAGCATAGATCTACAGATCAAGTCTTCGAAGACAGTTTTCAGGACATCTGTGTACTGATACTCTGTCAGGGAGAAGAGGAAGAGTAGGGAGAAGATTGCCTCGTTAACTAGGCAGAACATAAAGTCAGAGCTTACAGGAGTATTTAAGAAAAAATGCATAGTATTATTTTGATACACTGCATCCAAACCAGAAGGACATCCAAAAGTGAGTATAATTAACCAAAATCCCTCTTTCGAACTTCCAAGTAAAGTCATCTACTATGTCACAGCAACCCAGTAAGTCCAGTCAAGTCTTGGCAAACCTCAGAAGTTAAAAAAAAAATCTCTCAAAGAGCAAATGATAATGTGATTCTCCACACTTTGTTCTTGTGCTTAATATCACATATGAAGCATTTGGTCTTCACTGTAACAGCCTGTTACTCACCCAACTAAAATGAAGAAGCCACACTCAAAAATAACTTTTATCTCACAGAGCAGCTCGATTCACAGCTAATCTACCAGCAGCTGGTGGGAAGCTGCAATTTGATGTATTACAACCCTACCACATTACCACAGTAGGCTAGACAACTCCAATAGGCTAATTAGAGCGAGTTTAAGTCCCATCCCACAGACGTTTCAGACCTACACATGTTCAAGAACATCTGGGACTCAGAACAGAAACTCTAGTTATAGATCAAAGCAGAAGGGAAGTGATGACAAGCCTTTTGCTTTGGCAGGATCTTGATTTAAGTCAGTGGTCATACCAGAGGCCCCTTTTCTAGAATTTTTCTTCGATGGATATGACATGTTGACTGTGTTACCTCTGATAATTATGACTTCAGCTACACATCTATTTGGCCAGTAATCCAACTTATAGACCCCTGACTGCAAGCAGCTTTCTCCTTCCATCCCTACCAGTGGTA
Source organism: Brachypteracias leptosomus (assembly GCA_013401335.1). Taxonomy (NCBI): domain Eukaryota; kingdom Metazoa; phylum Chordata; class Aves; order Coraciiformes; family Brachypteraciidae; genus Brachypteracias; species Brachypteracias leptosomus. Next base: position 592,535 of record VYZX01028063.1, on the reverse strand, counting down.
CATGTTCTAGAGCTATACACCTCTTCAGGTAACATTATGCTGTCCAATTTGTTTCCTTTTTCAATAGTTCAGCAAATTGACTTACAAGGTGTGAGGCCACCATTTGAGCACAAATCCAAAAAGAAACAACTCTTTGATGTGCAATGCTATTAAAAAAAAAATGAAGAAATAGTAGAAATGTCTTCAGTATCTGGTTAAAAAAAGGAAGTTGAACTGTGAAGGACCATGGAGCTACTGCAAAAGCTTAAAACCTCAAACACCACAGTCTTTACAGACAAAAGGGAACACAAATCATTTAGTCATATGCAGTAGTTTTCCCAGTTGTTACCAATACTGTTGAAGCTTCATGCTTTTTGATCTCCAAATTTTCTGTCCAATCACTGTTGCAAATCTTGGTTGATAAGACTTATTTTTTAATCTGCTTTCATTATTCACTTTATTGTTTATGTCAAAAATTGACAGCAACACTTTCTGTCTGTAATTTACACAGACAAGGAGCACAAATCACAACTCCTTCAAGCTACTAATATCCTTTTGAATGCATGGTAGAAAAAAGAATCCAATCACAGTATACGCATCACAGCAGAGACCTTTTGACATTTCAGAGAAATACATACCAAAACAGAAGCCTATTTGTCAAGCTTCGGAACTATCACCACCAACTTAGCTTGGAAATATAATCTTTGTTGGACTCTAGCGACAAAGTGATTTATGGGAATGTGGCCAATATGAGTAAATACAGCTGTTTGCAGAGAACCAGCAGCAGCAAAACTACAGACATATAAGCTTACAGTAAGGCACATTATCCTTGCTCTCCCTTTCACATTTATATAACCTTCACTGACTCTGACAGAATAACAGGTTGAAACAACAAAAGATTCCTGTGCTATATATATATTTAAAAAAAAAAAACATTAAAGAGAAAAATACTGACATTTACAATTTTTTTTGCTCTTATTTTTCACTAAATATGAAGCCTAAAAGTTTTCTTCTCATCTGACTTCTCTTAAAAGGTTTCTTTCTCCCTTCCTCACACTCAGCTAGGGCCACTCAATTGAACAGAGAAGTTACTGGTGAGATGGTATCACAAGAATCAAGGAGATCTGGACGCAGGAAGAGCCAAAATGTTTGCAAAGAGCGTACAGCTAAAATACTGCCTATTTGGCCCGGTATTCTTCTCAAGCCCAACCGGCACCACCATCAGCCCCGTTATGGCGGCAGCACCTCAGCTCTGATGAAAAGGGACCGTTCCAGGTGCCGACCCCGGCGCAGCTCTGCCCTAGGCCATGGTCCTCCGAGGCGGCCCCGGCCCCGCCTCTCCTGTGCGGATAACGGCGCTGGCCACGCCACGGGACCACAGCAGGGCCACCCTCCTGCACCCGGCCCACACTGGCCCCCCGGGGACGCCACGGCCCCGCCAACGGCCGCCAAGCAGCCTCCTCCCTTCCCTCCGCCCCCGGGACAGAGCGTCGCTCGGCCCCGGGCACCTACCCCAGGTCCTCCAGCGACTCCAGCACGTCGCTCTCCAGCAGCTCGAACTCCATCCTGCGGCAGGGCACGGGGTCGAACCTGCGCGACAGCGAGACTCAGCGCCTCCGGTAACCGCAGTCCCGCCGCCCGCCCTCCTCCCCCCAGCCCAGCCCTGCGAGAGGGATCAACGACCACAGCCCGCCCCCACTTTGCGGCGTGGGGGAGCGCGGAGCCCCCGGTACACGCCCGTCCCGTCCCCTGCCCGTCCCGGCGGCCCCACGTACGCTGCTCGCACGCTGCTGCTGCGCCGCCGACTGCCGGGTTGGCATGTCAGGGTGGGGGAGGGAGGGAGGAGCCGGTCCCCGGCCTGACCCGTCACCCGGCTTCTCTCCGGCTGCCTGCCACTATGCCTGATCGGCACGGCCCCCTTCCGCAGCATCTCCGCCTACCTGCCGCGTCGAACAGCGTTGATAAATGGAGTTTCGGGTGAGTGAACGGACACCTGGGTGTTTCTGTGGTGAGGGAGCCCGAGACGGGCGAAGGAATCCACGTGTCTGCTCAGGCGGCAGAAAGACAGGCGCAGACGAAGGACCCACCCGCGGAATCCGCGCTGGAATGTGCTGTGGCGAGCGGTGCGCGACAGAGGCGGGGGAGGACGGGATGGCAGAAGGGTCAAACCGCGCCCGCAAACGAGCGCCTCCCCTCCCAGGAGGGCCCCGCGGCACTACCAGGAACTTCAAATCCCAGCATGCCCTGGGCCGCACAGGACCCCTCGCGGTCGCCGTAGGGCCGCCTCCCGCCTCTCCGGGGGGTCGGGTCTGGTGGGGCAGAGCCGGGACCTGCTGCGCTGGGCTTGGGGGCGGCGGTGGGGGCGGCTTGCGAAAAGTGTCGCGGTTGCCGGGGGAAATAAAAGTAATAAATTGAAATCGCGGCTTCCGCAGGTCTCACTTCTCCCTAGGCGGGCTTGCGCGAACCGGGGGGGGATGGCCCGTCCCTGCCGAGGCGGCTGGGAGCCCGCGGGGGCCGGAATACCGGTGGTCCTGGCGGCTGCCGTGCCTCAGCGTCCTGCTGGTGATGGGGCTTTTGAGGACGCTGAAGCAGTGCTGGCTGTACCGGAGCGTGTCCGGCGCTGTGCTGGCAGCGAGACTTCTTAAGGCAATGTTCTAGCACCTTTTTAAAAACTATTTTAAACTTTAGGGGCTGGGGATGGTGTCATGCTGTTCACTTCTTTTAGTGGCTCCATTGCCAGTGTGTTCAGGAAGGAAAGCCGTGCATATTGATAAAGATGCATCATTGATAAAGGAAAACTCAATTATGGGATTATAGGTGATAATTTTGCTTGCTCTTTCTAGTTCCCTTACGCAGCATTGCTGCATTGCCTGGGACACAGCAGTCCTACAGAAAGCACATCAGTACTAAAAAGGAAACATGGCTAAGAGAGCAGAGTATGTTATAGGCTGTGCCAGGGAAAGGCAAAAGCACTTGTGCCAAAAATAATCTAGTCTGTCACCAGTAGTGAGTTGATGCTCCAGCAGAGAAGTCCTGGCGGCCTATACTTGATTAAATTGCCTTGGCAGACAGGCAAAAAACTGCAGTGAGATAAAGAGGGATCTTGTAGCCTCAGGTAGGAGGACAAAGAAACAGTCCTCGAAGGGCTAGAAAGAAGAAGTTCTTCACTAACAGACAGCTCAGTTACCAGTTCTGCAATCTACACATTTAGGGGAAAATTGCCTCCTAAAGACTAAAAACTTAATGTGAAGGAAATAATATGGGCATTCCTGTTTCTTTGTGTATTTGCTTCTAGTTGTATGCTGGTTGGTAAAATGTAGCCATAGCCTATTTTATTTAAAAAAAAAAAAAAAAGATTAAAGCTTCTGGCAAGCTGCCTTATCACTAGAGGGCTAAACTTGGCTGTAAGAATTTCCTGCTTTTCCTTTAGTCCATTCATTTTGGATTTATTCAAAGCATCTCAGGCCTGTGAGCCTTGCCTGGGTGGGTAATCTAAGTTGAGGGCTTGGAGGACTGGGTTTTTTCCTCCCAAATTCAACACTGCAGCTGAAGGCTTGTGTAACAATTTTGATGTAATGGGTGGGTTCAGCTTGCTTGCACAGCTGGAAGTGTACGAAGTAGGGCAGTACAGCCACAGTCTGCCCCTGCTTCTCAGTTCCTGCTGCTTTAAAAGCATTCAGAATAGCAAGCAGTACATGAGACAATTTTCTCATATGGAGACTATTTCTGTGTCCACTCGTGAATCTGCACATGCTGAGAAGCAAGGACTTTGTGCCAGTTCCATGGAATCACTGTCTATTCTCTTCTACATTTGCTGCATGTAGACTCTACATTGACAATACTTAGATGACTCAGAGAAGCACAGGCACTGAAGAAGGGTTGTATTCATCTTGGTGCTCAGCTAACAGCATCTGCCTTTTGGCTGTTTCTCTCCTTGATTCAGTCGTGGCAATACTGCAGGGTAGGGACGAGAAGGAAGGCATCCTTTCCAGTCTATTGTTCAGTTCCACAACTGCCTTATCTTCCTTTCTCTGCTGTGGAACCAGTGGTTTCATGAAAACCATATGGTTCTTGTGGTTGGGGAGAGAAAGGGCTGGAGGTAAGATGCTAATCTGGAGCAGGCAGCTACAATTTCTCCTGAGAGTAGGGAAGAGAGCTTTGCTTTGTCATTCTGTGTCTTGTCAGTTGTGATTTTTTTTTTTCTAGCTATGTAGGATTTTGCACCACCCAAATTTTGGAGCGTCAAGGGTTACGACTGGACTGGCTACTAGATGAATGACAGACACTATTAACCCTTCTCCCTTTCCAAAGGGGAAGAGAAAGGTAATAAGGGAGAGAAACTTATGGATTGGAAAAGAATACTGAACAGCTTTAATGAAAACAACAATAAAATGAAATATATACAAATATGCACAAAACCAATATGGAAGCCAAGCCTCCCTGATGGCAATTACTTCACCATCACCACTGATGCAAAACAGATTCAGGAACACATGGATTGGGATCAAAGGCAGAGTGGACGGAGTCCTCCTCAGATGCCAGCCATAGAAGAGGAGAGCTTGACTGTCATGATTTCTCAGCTTTATACTGAACACGATGTACATGGAATTAAATCCCTTGTTGATCAGTTTAGTGTCCCCTGTCCTGTCTGCTCCTCCCCACAGGTGTGGCCTTTCACTTTCTGCACCCTCCAAGGTGGTACACAAGATTTAGCAGTGACCTTGGTTTCTATGGGAGCAAGTATAAGGAAGAGCCTGTCTACATACCGATCCTTGATAGTAACTGTAAACATGGAGCATTATCGCTGTTAGAAGCAGTCATTGTCTGTGAAAATACACCATTAACTTCACAAAGTGCACTTAGAAGAGACTGACATGAAAAGTAAAATCACTGAACAGAATGAGTTCTGTGCTAACTCCAACTAGGACATGGAGGCACAAGAGCTGTGAATGGCAACTGTGCAGCATCCTGGCCTCTCTAGAAGAAATTAACTTGGATGATATCGTAAAAGTTGGCCTGAGTAGAGAAACTTCCAGAGACTAAGTTTTGAGTTTCTGAAAGTAGCATTCCTTTATTGGTGCCAGGAGAGTGGAGGATCACTCCTCCGAAAAAAATGCTCTCCCTGAGAACCATTCTCAGCCCCAATTTAAATGCTCAGATCCCTCCCATTCCCCAGTTAATTAACACGAAAGGTGGTATCTTTTGAAACTCATTAAATATTAAAATATCCCTTGCACTTGTGTAGTGATGGTCATTACTTCATCCTCCATCTCATGATTCTTCGTCCTTGTACCTGGCACTTGTTTGTGAAAGATGTTCCACTGCTCGCAGGGCTGACGTAAATAGGGCTGATCTTGTTATGTCGGTTTCTTCCAAGACGACCTCATCCCCCTTATCCTGTCTAGGGTTATACTTTGCAGAGAACCATGCCTGGGAGAATGCAGGGTTTAGCTGCAGGTCAAGGCAGACGGAATGTATTGATGTGCTAATGGCGTCACAGTTAAGATAAACACTTTGGAGGGAGTATGTGAAGTATGTGAGAACAGGATGTGTTTGCAGGGTTGTGAGATATGTTCAGTAGCCAACGGTAGCGCTTTCAAGGACTCGTGCTTGAGGCGTGCAACCAATCATGTACTGACTGCCGCACATAGAGAAGCATGTTATTGTATAAATATCGGAGTGATCCGTGAATAATGAGTCGACTTATGCACATCATATTGGTGTTGCGTCGTCCGGGCCTCGCATAAATCCCCACAATCCTGGAATGTCTTAGCAATTAATAGTTCTCAAAATTTACAGTTCAAAGCAATTACTTTCCTAACTCGGTCGAAGCAACAGTTTCCCTTATCTATTGCCCAATGCCAGCTGCAGCTGTGAGCCTGAGAAGTGAACAAACTGCAAATCAGGCCTCACTTATACTTAAGAGTTTAAATCTAACTTATATTGAGAATTAAAAGAAAAGTTATAGCCTAACTATATTTATTTAAAAAGTCAGGTGAGCTATCACGGACACTGTACAGTTAGTTTTTGTTTTGCATACAAGTGCTTTTCAGACAAACTAATCTTGTCCCAAGCAGTTTGCTGTTGTACAATGAGATCCATAGCTTTGCAGAACTTCTGGGAATAGCAGCCAGGCGGGCTGTCAGCTCGCACTCGGGCTCTAACTGGGGTAGCTGATTTCTGTGGGCTACAGCAAGGCTCTGCAGAAGTCTCATCAAGCTGCAGAGTTCAGCTCAGCTCTTCTCGTGTTTGTTCTCTCCCTGGTGGAGCTTGTTACGGCTCCTTCCCTCACCACTCTCATTCGAGGGGAGGTGTAGCTCTGGAGTCCACAAAGTCTTCACAGGCAGCTTCACTGCAGTGTGCTGGCTGGAGCCCTATTATGACTCCCTGTGCAGTGCCAGCACTGGAAAAGCCATGTAATAATACCAATTTCCTCTATGGGAAGAACCAAACCAGCTCAGGCTGCTGCTGTCCTGTCCGTTGGACCCCTGTAAACCCCTTCCAGCCCCCATAGTCCTGGAGGGATGTGTATGTGTATGGTGAATCTTGGTCAGGTGCTCTCAAGCTGTGACCTGCAGGTTAAGGAAGCTGGCAGCCTTTGCATGGCCTGAGGCTGTGTATCAGCCAGAAGTATTTATTCTGAGGTGTGAGAATTCTGCTCCACTACTCTGATGGCAGCTGTCAAAGACAATTGGTTTCCTGTGTATTTGCCTTTTGTGATTGTTTTTGGTGTCCAGGATGATGTGAGCTCTGTCTGAAGATAAAGAACTTCCTCCTGAGCAAGTCCTCTCGCATCTAATAAAGTGTGAGCTGAAGTTGCAGCCCCTCCTTCAGCTTTGCACCAAAAAGACCTGCCAGTAGTGTAGAGGAGGCTTGTTGAACTTGCCTTGAATGAGTCACTGAAATTGAAGATACACACCCTGATGGTTTAAACCTCACTTCCACAGGAAACCTGGCCAAAGATGACAGCGTTAAGATGGGCATTATTTCATTACAGCCAAATAATTTTCACAGTGTTTAGACCACCCCACTTCAGGTCTTCCCTGTTTGGTCTGGGGTTGTCAAAAATCCCCATAACAGATGCATCCTGAAAGCTGCACTTGTGGAACAGAATGAAACAGTTGAGTGTTACGGGTGCAGAGTGTGCATGTTAAAGTGCTGCTAATCACTTTTGTAACAAAACAGAATTTTTTACTAATTTCTCTGAGGATGCTGCAGCTTCTCCAGTGTGCCCGGAGGCATCAGAATCCAGCAGACTGGGTGCCAGACATACAGCTGTATTAACCAGGTATCTAGGAACATCAGTTCTGGCTCAGCTCTTGCTCTGGTTAGCCTCAATAGCCTGTTGATAGTATTAATGAAAATGTGATACCATGAGAAGATCAAGAAGGATAAGCATGTATGACGCTTCCCCTAATACTCTTCCAGCCTCTGACTCCTCTCAGCAGTTCACTTTCTTCAGTCCTTATTGCTGTGAAGTTCTGCTTGAGAGAATGAGATGAGAGGGCATCAGGGTGGCTACAGGGTGGGTTGCCTAAGGCCAGTTATTGAAAGGATCCATTGTCTGTGTGTGTCTGTTTGTGGGTGCGAGGGGGTCCAAGTACCAGCAACTTGAGGGGGGCAGTGGGCCTCTGGGGCTTGTATCACCAGGTGTTAGCAGCTGGACAGAACAAGGATCTGTGGCCAGCTACCGGATAAATCCATCTAAGCCCTGTTACTGGAAGGACCCATGTTGTATGTCTGTCTGTATGTCCCACTAAGGACCTTCATTCCTGAGAGGGGAACAGGATGATGCTGATGGTCCTGTTTCCATTTGCAAAAGTGCCATTTTCTGGTTTTATATGTGTTTTTCTGTGTGGCTGGCCACATGTATATACATAAACGTGTTTGTGTGTGTGCCTCCTGGGAGTACACACTCAGCCTTGCTACTGGCTGGACCTGGGGAGAGGGAGCTGCAGGCAGCTTCACCTCTGCCAATCTACCAGGTTTAGCAACACCAACACTTCTTCTGCAGGCAAGAGGTAATTTTTGCTAAAGAACGAGGTTAAAATGCAGCCTTTTTGTGACAGTTAGTTTTCTCACTAGCTATACTGTACCATGTTCCTGAACACCTTATCAGCAGAAATATATACTTATTTTATTTTATTGAGTAGCTGGATCTCTGCTTCTCTGCCGCTTTTGTTACTCAAGAAAGGGATGAAAAGTACAGGCAGTCTTTTCTAGACAGGGTGTGTGAACCCATCCCTGGACTACACCTCTATTAGCCAACACATGTCAGTGCAACAGTAATTAGTTTACCAACCAGCCTCTGCTGCAGCAAATTAAGAAAGGAGAAAGGGAAGGCTGGTCAGTAACACAACAGGAAGCAGATGGGAGAACTTACCAGGCACTGCTGCTAGGAAACAGGTTAGCACTGTGGAGCTTGTGTGGGGAAAATAAATATTTCTAAAGTGCTCTCCTTCCCTGAGCAGCAGCAACAAACTAGTTTGTGTGTTTTTTATCACATATAAAGCAGGATGAGTCTATCTACATACCATAAAGCAAACTCTTACACGCTATTTTCTAGAATAATCAACAGCTATGATAAATCTGTTTTAAAAAGCAGGCTGTTGTTTATCTTTATTCTTTTGCCCTGTTGTCAGGCCATTTTTGTTGGTGAAACACAGCCCCATGTACCTCAGCTGAAATAACTGAAAAAAGAGTTAACAAGGAACTTCTGTGAACATAGACAAAAAAGTCTGCATGAATAATTTAACATGGTAGTTGAATTTAAAAATAGCTGGAAGATTTCAGATTAAGTACAGAGACAGGAGCTTTAAAAAGCCTGTTTTCCTACTTAAAGCAGCTCTTCCAAGAGATACAGAAACTACGTTACTATAGGGCCATAAGGGCCCTATGAACCAGGAAGCTTCAGAAGCTAGTGCCCTCTTTTGCCGCTATTCATACCTTGAAGTAGCCTGCACTTTTAAAATCCTCTCTGGAGAATAGCTTTTAAATAAACAGCACTCAGAATCCAGTGTTATTTCATAAAAGTTTAATTTTTGTTTTTAAAATAATAGTTTAATCAAGAGAAAGGAAGCATCCTCACACAGTCTTCTTGGATTCTGGCGAAAGAACTTAAATTACAAACATACCCATGAACAGTATGTTTAATCATTAAAAGTACAGAAAAAGCCTCACAGATTAATCATATTAGTAATAATGAAAAGAATGTGCCCTCATACCAAAGAGAAAAGAAAGATACCATTCCAGTCATGCAAATCCGCACCCACCTTCTCAGAACAGGATTCCAGAAGTCCAGTAGTTCCAGATAGCATTTTCTTAGCTCCTGTGGAAAGGAACCAAAAGCCAGCAAAGACAACAGGCTTGTTACAGTAAACTCGATGCTCATCCTAAAATCCTGCTTGATGATCTCTGGTGGGTTTGACTGTTTCATTTCCAAACCTGAGGCCCTTTAAATTGTTTTCCCCTCTGCATCAAAAGCTTTCAATACCAAAAGCTTTTGATGTAGTCTGGAAGAAATCTGGCAAGCTTAATGCAGAATGAAAACAGTGGTAGCTGAATATACCATGAAGGTAGATAGTGCACTGGGAGAAGGTATTTGTAAGAGCTACAATAACTAAAAGCTATGTATTTAATGCTTTGGTCTAGGATGCTTTCCTTATAAAGCAGAGGGTTTCATCTTACAAACCTGAAATAAACTTTCAACCTGTAAGCCTTTCTTGCAGTCTCAGAAGGGATAATGACAGCCATTTAGTATCTTGGATGATCTCTCTTCTGCAGACATTGAAGACAGCTTGAAGCAGGCTGTCTATGCACCAGATAAATGTGAATTATGAAGTACTGTAGTAAATGCATATATAGGATTTTTTTTTTCCTCTGGACAAACTGAATCTATTGCATGAATTCATTGCACTGAATACACGAAATACAAGTGCAAATTACTGTTGCAGTCCTATCTTGGACAATATGGCCAGAGACACAACAATGATATACCAGTTTTGAACCTCTCTCATACACTTGGTATAGCAATATAATCTGTGAAACTAACTGGCAGAGGACATGAAGTTTTAAACAGTACCTCGAAAGCACTATATGAAATGGGTTTAATTGCATGAAGCCTTCAGTTCTTAGGAGAAAAAGAAGTGACTGATACTCCTTTGNGGCACCCGGCACCCAGCCAAGGGACTTTTTTCTTTTCTTGTTCTTTTTTTTCCCGCTAATCAAGCATTTCCAAATACCCATCTTTCAGGTGCATAGCTACACTAGTCCTTCTCTCATCTAATTATTTGGCATTTACCTTTAATTTCTCTTTTTTCATATCTGGCAGGAGATGAACACAGCCTAAGGTGAGTACTGATGTGATGATCATTTCTATCGTTTCTTCACCAGATAGCTGTTACCAAAGAGCTTTTCATATTCTTCACAGCTACCTGAAGTATTGTTTTGTTTCTACATTCAACTAAAGTTTGTAAGCAAATTAAAGAGGGTGGTAGCCCAAGTGACTGGTACTATTTCAGTGTTGCTTAGGTTCTAGCTAAAGCTCTCCCACAATATTTAAGAATTAAAAGCATTACCTTGTGTGTGTGCTTTCCTGTCTGTAAATTGAAGATTCTTCCATCAGCGTACAGGTGAAAGGGAACACCACTGTCCTTGAAGCAGCTCTGATACTGGTTTTTATCCGCTGCAGCTACTCAACTGTTCTCCCTCACTTGACAGAGCAATTCTGATGGCTCTGCTCTCTGCACTCCCAGTTGCTGTACAGCTTCACAGGAATTATTATAGCAGTTTGACTCATTTTTCTAGAGCCTACAACTGCTAACATATGGTAATCAACCTTCTCATTGCAAGCAACGAGACAGCCCAAGAAGAGGTGGGGGTGAGAACACAAAACAAAACCCAAAACCTAATATTAAATAGGGAGCCTTGGGTTTCTGCTGAAAGGCAGAATATAACAGTTCGCAGCTGCTTTATTTTGCTCAAGCTGGTTACAGCCAGGAATACATCCATATTGTCTGAAAATAGCTAACACAAGGGATAGTCTAACAACCTGCATCTCTCTCTCCTTCTTCATGCTAGACAGAGGCAGAGGAGTCAAGTAAAATACATTTTATGGCTGCTTTATATTCCCACAGTGGTAGCCTGTAGGCTGTTTGCACTTCCCCTGTGCAGCAGGCAGAACAGGACTGCATTCTGTATCAGAGAATGATTTTGCTTCCTTTACTTTTCTGTAATGTTCCGAGAGAGCAATAAACCAACACATATTACACCAAGTGCTACGTAAAAACCCATCTCATGTGATTTCTCTTGCCCTTTGCACTGAAGAAATATAGTTTTATCATGCTTTGGGATGCACTACTTGGATGGATGGTAGTGGGTTTGGTTTTTTTAAAGAGACTTCTAATGTCATCACCTACTTTCACTTACTATTTCTGAAAACTGTTTAAGCTTTACCAGGCTAAAAAACTAATGTCTTTGCCCACTCTTCCTACTACCTGTTTCCACGGGCAAAATTTAGATCTTTTTGCTGTTTCCCTCAGCTAAGAATTAGGCATTTGTTTTCACCCTTTGCAAGAATTAAGAAATGGCAGAGACCTTATATCTTAACCTACTACTTGCACTTTTTCTACTCAGACAAAAATGCATTTGGAAAAAGTTAATAACAATGTTGGTTGATACATTTCTTACCTGCTCACATGCCATTTAAGTCTAAAACAATCAAAGAAACAACCCCCACCCCCAAGCCTATCTGCTCTTAGTTAAAACTTAAGTGCAATACAAAATTCCAGCAAGATTTACCTGCCCAAGAGACTACCTCAGGAAACAAAATTACTGTATTTTGTCTAAAACATTACTTTTGCTTTTAAAGTTTTCTGCAAATTGTAAACATTTGAAGGCTGCTTCTCCTTTCCAGATGCAGCCACAGACGTTAAAAGAAACTGGAAGAAGTACTAAAAAAACCACACGGACTGCCAGAATGCCAGCAGTTTTTCCATGGCTCTTATTCCACTGCCTCTTAATAAAGCTTGGTTTAACAACAAACTTCATCCAGAAGGCCTTTCTACCAGCCTCCATCATGGCAAACTAAAGGCTGCAACATCAAATGAAGGCTTAGAGTTAATCCATTGTCCTTTGAATTTACCAGGTATTTGTGCCTGGTTTGAGGTAAAGAAAGCAACATTCAAACTAGGCTCATTTCCTTCCTATCAGCAGCTTTCTAAAAATCAAGAGAAAGATAACTTCTTATGCCTTATGCAGCTTTCAGGGAACTAGGTTGGGAAGGAGAGGCAATGCTGCATTGCACCATTCAAACATACAAGTAAATCCCCTCCATTAACTCACCCCTCCTCCTGAGGATCTGGAGTCAAGAGTCCAAGGCCAGCCTACAACTTAAGGCTTTCCAGTCAGTGCACTATGCTACAGCTCTGCCAGCACAGGGGACCAGTACAGTGGATAAATCATATACTGCATGCCTCTGGAAACCACAGCAAAAAAAAAAAAAAAAAGAAAGAAAAAAAAGAAAAAGAATACATAAATAAAAATATATGCCAATTCATGAAATTGCAAGACACTGTTAAAGCCTCTGTCTGCCAATCTATCTAGATGTCATCATCTACACCATCTATTTTGTTCTCGTCCGTTCCAGCAGTTCCAGGAGTATTTTTTACTCCTACCTCAAAAAAGACCAAATTACAGTGTGGAATGGAGAACCCTACTCCACTCAGGGACATAAGAAAAATTATTTGAATAAAGAGCATGAGGAGAAGCTCTATTTAATTTGTACCACAGGAAGGTTCAGCTTCTGGAAAACCGAAGATAAATATGGGGTAACAATTCTCAGTTTCTCATTTGCAAAGCTCTTGCTTTCCCTTGGTACCAGCTGCTCACCATTTGTGGCCAGCCAGGTTCAGCATGGAACATCACCGCTACTTGTAGAAGCAACTGTAGGAGAGCAGATAATAAGGATTTTGGATTTATATTGATGTCTTTTCCTCCAAAATAAAGTTATCCAAGAGAATGTCCCACAAAGGAAACACAGCACTGAATGAGGTTGTCTGAAGAAGAAGATGATGTCCAAATTACTCTGTTTGCCATTGTATGCACCAAGACCTTCATGAAAACCAATCTGCAAAAGGAAACTAAGCAGAAAGCATGTCTGTATTCCAAAACAGCACCATCTAAAATGCAGAACTGTGGAAAAATTCAGCCCTTCCTTTAGTATCTTCCTTCCCTGCACCAATATCCCTCAATACAAGGCAAGCAAGAAAATCAGTTCCCTTCTTCCTCTGTGGATTTACAAGACACCAGGCACTTCACTAAAGAAATTGGAGAGAAAATGGGGGGAAAGCTGTCAAACGCAAACAAACTCAGATATATAATAAAAAAAATACAGAAGAAAACTGAGAAACAACTACAAAGGACTTTTTTATAAACCAGGATTTAAGCCATCTCTACTCATTACCCAACTCCATTTTAAAAGTATCAAAGCATGTCAAACCCTGCTTTCTTTGGTTTTGACAGCAAATGGTTATTTGAAGAAAGTAGGGCAATGATACTAACAAAATGGTTTTATATTCAATGCAAAAAATGCTTAACATCATAAAAACAGCTTAAAGAGCCTTTCTCAAAACCCTCTTCCGCTCTTAATTACCTTTTTTGGTGACTTGACCATTTATATTAGATTTCCAAATTCAGCTTAGATAGTTCTTACATTTCCAACATGAAAACCACTGTAAAGACTCTGAAAAACACTTCATACTTTCTTCGCACACAGTCATGGAAACAGAAGAAAAACAGTGATTTTTCCCCCTCTAGAGGTCCACATGCTGTTGGCAATTACAGAATATGAACTCTGCTTGTGTCCCACCCCTCACAGCTCATCCCCCACCTCAATGCCCTGCCTCAAGCTTTACATAGGGCTCAAGACTTTAAACACATTTCCACTGATGATGTTGATGGTAGTTCATCCATTGACTTCAGCTGGGAATACATCAGTTTTTTACTGAGCAGGCTAACAGTTGAATATCTTCATCATCTACAGTTTCTCAATTTTATCAGCTACTACAGGAGTTATAAAGTACTTGAAATAAAACACCTTCCTTACAAAAAAAAAAGAAAATCAAAATATATTCTTGTTGACCACAATATGTTTATTTTTAAAACAATTTACAAATAAAAATGTTATATTTATCCAAGCAAACATATTTAATACTTTAGTCTTTAACAAGCTATACAAATGAGAACCATCACACTAGAGCCTTTGATAGCTCAAGGACCATTCAGGGTAGGCATGCATGTGTCTGTATCACATGAAGCGAGTCCAGTTCCTGACACCAGGATTCTGATCTTCTGCTTCTTCAGAGCTGGTCAGCTGCTAAATGATTTAACACAAATAGTTACTGGATCACAATACAATGAAAGAAAGCCCATTTCAAATCATTTAAGTGACCTCAATATGTCTGGTCCAGGTGTCAGGCCACAGAGCCTTACCGATTAGTCTTCTTCTCCAAAAGCCAGTCGGACAGATTTTCTCCCCTTGCTTAGTGATGTGGCATCCATACATGTGCTTACACAATACAATGAAACAGCTTAAGTACAGATGTAATACAACAGTAATTACAAATCACAGAGACAGATAAACAAACAAAATAAACTCTAATCACATTCTTGCATTTCAAACAATGAAAGTAAACAAAACCATGCATTACAGTTTAAAGAAATTTTCAGGCTTAGCTCTTCTGCAAGTCTCCATCTCCTCAAGTTCTAAATCACTGCTCTTGAGCTTGTCCCAGTGGCTGGGCTACTCATGGTGCTACTGACACAAACAGGGTGAGCTGGAGAGCATTCAAGAATGGTCAAAGAATAAAAGCCCCCAAAATAAACAACAAAGACGCACGCATTATAAATGAGAGATTCCATTTTAATAGCAGAGTGTAGAAAAGAAATTGGCAAAAAAATTCACATGAAAAAACATTTTACACAATCAATTATGTACAGAATAAAGTATGTGTTTGGTTTCTGATGATGTAAGTTTTACTTTAGTCAAGGACTTCACTTTAGTCAAGTCCTACCACAGGATGCAAAATGCACCCAAAACCCTTCAACTGGAACAAAAACCCAAACAAAACACATATACATAATCCCAGCTCTGGCTCCTCAAATATTGGGACTGGCTGGGTTCACTTCAACCCACTGGGCCTTCTGCTAAGCTTTCATTGACTCCTGAATTTGTTGTAGCTTCCAAACTACTGTCAGCAGTTTCTGTTTGCTCAGTCTTCTTGCTCTGGATGGTGCACAGTCCCTTGCCTCCTGAGCCACACTCCTTTCCGTGTGTTTCTTTGAGCCCAGGAGGGAAAGTTTCCACACACCCAGAAGCCTGACTCTCTGTGCTGCCTCCATCACAACTCAGTGACGGCATTTCAGCAGCACCACCTTTGCTCTCCTTCACTCGCAGAAGGATCTCAGACCTGGGAGAAATGTCCTGCATTTCTAGAACTGGCATAACCACTTCGGTAGTGTCACTATTTGAGGACTGCAATCCAAGCTGCAGTGTAGCTGTTTGAGAAACCCGTGTGCAAAATTTATCTTCCCGACTACCAGAAGTCAATGTAGCAACATCAGTAACCTCCGTTTCATCCACTGGTTCTTCAACCCCCAGCTTCTTAAGTTTACTGGACTCCAGCCTAATGGATGCAATAGTTTCTAGTTTTGAGACTTCTTCCGTATTCTCATTTAAAAATCCTGCTGTAAGGATGCTGAAGCATTCATGTTTCACCTTAGTATCTCTCAAACTGAAATCAGTGCTTCTGAACTTGAGCTCTGCTTTCTGGGAAGGAGTCTTGCTGTGTTTCACATCTTCTGATGTCAAAGAAACTTTCTTGTTATCCATAGGAACATTTTTAGATAGATTTTCAGATTGCTCAATCTTCAATCCTGAGTGCGTGGTATTTAGATTAAAGTCATTGGCTGCTGAGGTTTTTACAACCTCATGCTTTGTTTCTGAGGAGTGGACAGCTTCTTCTGAAAGATGCTCCCTATGGAAATCTGCTGATAAAGCAACTACTGACTCTTGGACAAGATCAGAGCAAGCTCTAGAAATGCCTCCAGTCCCTACTTCTTTTACATCTCTTTTGATAAAAACGTTACCTAACATTGCATCAGATCCAGATCCTAATGACTTTTTTTCAACTTCAACTACTAATTCTACACTGGATCTGAGTTCAACAATGTTCGCAGAGCAGGCATTGACTAACCATGCAACCTCCTGCCTTTGGGTTTGGTTATCTAATACTGCATGTCCTGAAGGTTCAGGTCGAACTTTTTCTTGAGCTTCTAATATGCTACTTCTAGTTTCTGTGTTGGCAAGAACAATGTCTGGCCGTACCTCTGTCAATTTCGAAGTACTAACTTCATTAGAACCAGGTTTTATTTCTGTATTTGGAGTATTTGATAGATCCCAATCACTTTCAGAACAAGAACCAGTTGTGATGACCTGTTCTTCTCCATTACTAGTTCTGGAAGTGTCCCATTCACCAGGACTTCTTGTCAGCTCTGAAATCTTATCCTGGCTTTCTGAAATTCGGGGAGCTTCACCAAGGACTCCTGGCTGAGATAATTCCAAAGCTACACTTTTTAAGGAGGCATCAGTAGAATTCTGCTGTGTCATTACTGTTACTAAAGCTTTTTCTTCTGAAGTGTTTTGAGAATCACAGGGCGAGTCTGGGCTATCGGTTTCTGAGTGAGTTCTACAGTTCTCTCTTAACTTTTCCTCTACCAAATAGGGATTTCCCAAATTTTTAATTTCATTCTGTGCTTCAGGTAACAAAGTCTTTGGGTATAAGCTAAGCTCAGGCTTTACTGCTTTTACTTCCCTGTCTTTCATCTCTGCATCTTTCTCCAAGGTACCAGGAACATTTGTGCTATTAACTGCAGTTTTATTTGCATTTTCCTGTCCAACTTTCTCTTGGACCTCTGTTTTCTGTAAATCATAGAGTTCCTGACAGCCTACTTGCTCTCTACCTCTTATATCCACAAGTCCAATTTTTGCAGGTGTCTGGATACCAGAAGAAGTTTTTGTTTCTGGCAATTCTGAGACGGACATTTCCGATAGCTGAGGCTGAAGGGGTTTCTTGTTCATTTCAGCCTGATTCCCACCAAGAACCAAACTCCCTGTTACTTGATTATTACAATGTGAGGAATCTTCTTTCAATTTAGTCTGAACATCTGTTGAAGGAGGAGTCTGAAATTTTTGACCTACGTCTTTCTGAATATCACTTTCAATGTCAGGGCTCATCTCAGTATTAAGCATTAAAGTCTCCTGAATATTAGTTTTCTCCAGTTCTCCAGTTCTTTCAGCTGATTGGGTTTGTGTAACTTCAGCAGCCACATTCTGAGAATCCTCTTTCAAGGAGGATGAACTATTATTTGTTCTAGGGTTTGCAGATAAGTCTGCAGGTTTTGTCAGGTTTGAGTTTTCTCCATTTGGAAGTGCAGAACTCGCAAGCTTGCTGTCAGCTGAACCCTTTCCACCGCTACTATAGAAAATATCATAGAGATCTTTAGCATTGGCTGTGGCCAAGCAAGAGTTTCGTTTCTCTACCTTTTTTGCCTGATCACTGAAAGCAGTTGAAGGTGGTAGTGGAGGGGGTCTCACTGGCATTGCCAGAATTGTCTGTTCACTTTCAGACACACCTGGAGCTACTTCATCTGCAGGGATGATAGCTGCCTGCTGGACTGTTGGTAGAGAAAGGGGTGGAGGTGGTACCCCAGAAGTCTGAGGAGACTCACTTTTCTCTGCTGCTTTCAAATCCTCCTCTGCCCCTTTTAAAATTACTTCTTCTCCTCCAAAAGCTTTTGAGATGATATCTGGAGGCAGCAGTAGATCTGCATTGGTTTCTTTGACTACAGGCAATGGTTTGGTGGTAGCTCCAGAGGATTTTATGGATAAAAAGGTGTTCAAAGGTGCTGGTTTGCTAACTGTTGCAGTAGTAGACTTCCTGAAAATCATGGTGGGGACTGGTAAATTGGGTAGAATTTTTGTTGGTGTTAATGTGGAAACAACTGGTGTCCATGGGCTAGTGTGTGGAATAACCGTTTTCCCAGACAGCTTGATTTCAATGGGCTTGACATGGGGTTTCCCAGACTGACACTTGTTCTCCTCTTTGTTTCCTTCTGTACTCTCCTCTTTTGGAATAGCTCCTCCTGGGGTTTTATCCTCTCTCTCAGTCTTTTTCCAGCTGAATTTCCCAAAGGAAGTCTGGCTTGGTGATTCCTTTTTAGATTCCTCTTTCTTTTCTTCTTTATTCTCCTCCTTCTTATCTTCCTTCTTCAGCTTAAGCTTGATACCCATTTTGCGTCCAGAAGAATCAATTTTACCTTGAGTTTCACTAGTCCCTTCTCCAAGCTCCGGGATGCTCTTTGCTTCCTCTTTCTTTATTATTTTTGGTTTCTTCTCATCCTTCTCTTCTTTCTGTTTCTCAACTAGTTTCCGTTTCAGCTCATTCTGCCGCCTGCGCTCTGTTTCCAGAACTACAGCCAATCCAGCCTGACGGTCTAGATTTCTCCTCTCTTCATAGAGTGGGTTTTCATCTATGTATTTCTGTGAAAATAAATGGCACCATTTTAGGCACTGTTTCCATGAAAAATAAATAAATAAATTCACCTCTGTTAATTGTTTTGACTTGTTCAGTAAGTGCCATCTCAACACTAAGAGAGCAGAGAACTTCCTCCTGACAAGAAACTGAGATGCTATAAACTCCACATTCTTTAATTTTATGTGAATTGAGTGGTGGCTTACAGCAGTGGTATCACTTCACAGAAGAGTTTGAAAGTCAACATAGGGACTTAAACACAGTTTCAACCTCATGCAGATAAAAGATTAGTCTCCATGTAGTGAGAAGTTCTGCTTATTTAGTTCAGTAGAATGCAGTGAAGATAACCAAATGCATATATTCTGAGGAGTCAAGTGTCATTCTTCAGGAAAGGAAGACAGAACAAGTAGAAGCTATCACAAGGAATGACTCCTAGTACACCAGTTACCAACCTTGTATTTTTCATTGTGAGGATGACTTTTCACATGCTGCTCTGCTGAGATTTGATCTCCAAAAAATTCATGACAGAGCTGGCAATAATATCCAGTGATGGGAATCAGAAACTCAGAGCCTGAAAAGGCCGAAGAAAATGATCAGAGAAACAAAACACAGTAATTGCCAAGCTCTTAACAAAGCCTGATAAACACATCAAAACCAACAGCAAAACCTCCAGCAATGTTCCTTTTGGAACAGTTAATGCTGCTCTCCTTACTCTCACAGTATGTGAAATATCACTACCAGGAGCAAACATGTAAAGTGAAGAAGCTTGATTACTATGATGCAAAAAATTATTTTGGTGCTCTCCGTGATACTAAGGCTATCCTCTATTCAAATAGGTTAGTATTTCCTAATGTCTTAATCTATTTTTCATCTTTGTGATATAGTCTGCTCAAATACTAAACACCTGGTGTAAAAAAGAACACAAGTACTTTCACTGAAGTTCAGCATGGCTGTATCCTTGTGACTACAGAACCAGCTGCGGTTATCTAACACATTACAGGTTATCCTTTAGCAAACACTACTAGAAGTATGTAAAAGATAGATTAAATTGAGATCGATAGCTGGCAGGCCTATTCAGATTTTAAATCTTATATTAATTTTCAAATCACTTACAGCCCCTTCCATATGGCTTGCTTAGATTCTCTGTATCCACAACTCTACCAAGTACTCATCAGTGATTTTTCAGGGACACCTCTACTGAAAATATATGGAACCAAAGAGTCTGTTGCAAGACTGTGTGGAGTACTGCACAAGATCTACCCAAACATAGCAAGCTCTTGTAGTGATGTACTGGATTCTAATATGTCAGCAAAAATCACTTCAGAAATACACGGGAGAATTAAAAAGTCACCTAGTATTCAAAACAAAAAAACTAAACTCTAGAAAGCAGAGAAGGAGCCACACTATGTTCTCCTACAGTCTTGCTTCATAAACTTTTCCACAAGAACAACCAGGAAATGAAATCATTCGCCTTTTATCTAATAATACACTATCTATATATGCTCCTGTAACAAGGCAAAGTTTTGAAATTCATTTCTCTGAACTGGAACGTGCTGAAGGGCAAAGGGAGATGATACCTAAGCTAAAAAGAATTAACGTACCTTTGGCAGGAACAGTTATCTTATCGATGCGTTTTATGGAGTCTTGTTTGGTCTCACTCAGGGTCTTCAAAGCCCAAGGTCTGTTGTAAGGATCCAGGGTCTATTTGCACAGTGACAGAGGTATACAGGCTCATATGTTACACTAGCAGGGCAAGTACACTTGTCTTTTTCCTTTTTAATATCCTTTCAGAACACTGAACATTAAAATCAACGTGCAAATATTTACAGGAACTAACTTTTCCTCTCTTTCCCCTCCCATTTTGCAATTTACAATGAGAAAATAACCTGTGAAAAGGGTAAAATGTAAATGATAGCAAAGAACAGGTAAGGATATGGAGCACAAGTCTCAAACACTAGTTCCTGAGTGAACTGAACATAGGCCCCGTTTACAGTAGTCGGAACACACCGGTAGCTGTGCAAACTGCTCAAGTCCAACATTAGGGAAAAAGAATTTGATAAACAACTTCTTGGGTTGATTATTACTTCAGTTTCTCTTGTAAAATGTAGTTCTGTGACTTATGTTTTAGTGTTAATATTTACAGCAATATGAAATGCACTTAGTGAAGGAAGCCTGCAACATACCTGTCTATGTTTCTTATTATGCATGTGTGTGAAAAAGTCAAACATGGTCCCGCAGATGGTATTGCAGTCTTTGCACCAGTGGTTCCCTGCATCATAATATTCATAAATATTGGCCAACTGGAAAGGATGTTTGGAAGACTGTGAAGAGGATTCTGCTGGCTTCGGGCTTCTACCTCTGGATTTTTCATTAGTAGTTTTTGATTCCTAAATTGAATGAAAGGAAACACTTCTCTAAGACATGGCAGGACAGACATAATGCTCTACAACTCAGAACCTGCCTCCAGCAGAAGCCACACACACCAAAAAAAAATAAATATATCACCTGCTTTTCAGTGCCCAGGCTAATTCCACTGTTTCAGAGAGCTGGTACTGCAGACTAAGACGCTATGTGGCCGCTGTGAAGAGCTTCCAATAAGTCTCCCAGATGTAATGGCTGGATGGTTGCAGGTAATCAAGGAACCAAATGAACAAGTTCCCTATGGCATGCACCCTTCCCACTTCATGGGTTTCACATAAAGATCTGAATAGTTCCAATTTACTGTACTAGCCAAACAGTGCCCAGAAGACCTAAAACGGTTCCCCTAGAACCATTTGGAAGTTACTGTAAAAGTAGCTTGGATGAAAGCAGAGTTAAAAAGGAATTAAGAATTAGTTGACTAAAAGTATTTAACTCAATCAGCTTTATCAGATTATTTGAGAGTTCCTGAATTCTCCAGAAGACTTGTTGCTTAGCAATAATAGAAAGATGGTGTTTTGTTAATTACCTAAGTATGTAAGTTGAAGCATCTCGTGATTTAAGCATGTGATATTTGCACTTATATTGATTTGTACAGAAAGACGCCATACAGTGATACAGAGACATTTCAGGACTCTAGCAAAAATTAATGCTAAACTAATACTGCAGAGCAGCAAAACAAGTAAACCCTGACATAGATCATGAATGAGCTGCTAATTTAGATTACAATAGTACTACATATATTTTGAGGTTTGAATTACATTTTCGATGGTTGGAAGCCCATTATGTTATCATTTCTAATCTGCATGGTGGTCTGGAAAGAACAGCACATTAACTTAGTGGACCTGAGTTGTTGCATGATTTCCAAGTTATTTACTATTGGTGTTGAACAAATTTACTTAAACAGATTCAAAATTGCTAAGTAACACCTGCCTTACTTGACATTCCTTTTGATAAACACAGATTCTCTCCTATTACCACCCCACACAACATACATTGCAAACCAACAATGAAGAGACACTGAGGCCAGTATGCCCCGCACAGATTTCACATCCCAACACAATCTAGTTCTTTGTAGAAGAGTAGGAAGTGACCCAGTGAGTATTTGCTTATATTCTGTCTTCAAGAACACAGCAAAGCTGACATTCTCTTAAACAATGAGAAGATCAACTTATGATCTGCAGGAAGTTCATGGAAGGATGTTAATGATGTCTGAGAAGTGCCATTGTTTATGTTATTTACAGACATACACCC
Organism: Brachypteracias leptosomus; assembly: GCA_013401335.1. Lineage (NCBI taxonomy): Eukaryota > Metazoa > Chordata > Aves > Coraciiformes > Brachypteraciidae > Brachypteracias > Brachypteracias leptosomus. The sequence continues at coordinate 570,294 of VYZX01028063.1, read as the reverse complement.
ACCCAATACCTCCTATAAAAATACTATCTCAATCAGATACATCAATCAAGATGATGCTTCTCACATAGATAGGTGACAGTAAACTTTAACCATAGTTTGTGCTTAACCTCAGCTCAAAGATGCCTTTATAATTTGCTGCTATCTAGAGCTCAGAAGGGACGAGTCTGTATCGTACAACAAGGGTAGCTTCACCTCTGTCATGATGATGTCACTACAACACACAGACACCGATTCAGTGGCAAGCGACCACGGGGTAGCTTGCAAATAAGCAGAAAGGCAGATGATTTTGCCCTTAGGTTGTCCTTAGGTCAACCTATCTCAGTGTCTAAAGCCTGCACCATCTTTCTTTTCATTTAAGAGTTAACAATCAGAATTATAAGGTGAATCTTAGAGACTAAAGGCAGTGTCCTATGTGCGTACAGACACTTGAAAATATTAAATATTCCTGGCTGGAACTCTGAATTCTCCATATTAAAATAAAGAACTATGAAAAGGGGATCAAGTCATTATGGATTTGGACAATACAAACAATTAAAGTTAAAATAATGAAAAACAAACTCACACATGCCATATCTCAAGAAGATAAAGCGATATAACTTAATGCAATGTAGAATTTAACATTGTTGCCTACTTTAGTTGTATGATGTGATGACTGAAGCAAATGATATGCAAAATCAAGTGGACACTAAACTTCAGTGATATTTCAAGAAACAACAAAAAACAAAACACAAAAGCAAGTTGCAAAATGAAAGACATCTAAAGAATTCTCTGAATCAGACCAGGATGAAGCATGAGGAAAAGTTTACAGGATACACAGATTTGAGTGACCTTGTAGGAAATACCTTTTACTCTAGTAACATTTTCCTCTCTGCAAAAAATACACAGGAAGGTCTACACACAAAGCATCTACTATCTCCCATCAGCTATTTCTTTACATATTTGAATAAGCATCTGAAAAGAAGGATCATTCATCTCCTCAAAACAGGTATAACCTTTCAGATTTTACTATCATACACTACTTCCAAAGTAAGAACTACCTTTTGGAATGCGATAAACATGTTCTGCTATATCCAGCGCTCCGTAGTATAGACCATGTCAGAGAGACCATACTGATGCATACTGACATTTCTTGAGAACATGTAGCATGTATATAAAAAGCCAACAATCATACGTAAGTCTTGTGATTTGTTAATATCATCATCCAATGAGAAGACCAACATGCTCCAAACTTGCAGAGATCTTTGCTACTACAAACATTCCTCCTTGACAGGCTGTGCCAGAAACGTTGTAGAGAAAAAAAGTCCTCCTGGTATGCCATTGAGACTGAACAGCTACAAACACTCGTGATACTGTGCAATTCAACCAACACCTCATCAAAACCAAGATCAAGAACGGTAAGTGATACTGAACTGCACAAACCCTGAGGGAAATTCATGAACACTGATACATTGACTTTCACCTGCATGCACAATCAAAACCAGCATACAAGATGTGATAACAAATTACATCAAATGACCCTTTAGTAAAAGTTTGGGAGCAACTGTCTCCTCAGTGCCCTCTTCTCTCAGTGGGAAAATCATTAACACACAAGCCAGAAGACCTTACCTTATTGGAAGAAGATGTTTTCTCTGGACCTTTTGCATTTTCTGACTTGTTGTTCTTTTCTGAGGAATCTTTGGTTTCCACAGATGGTTTCCGGGGTTTTTCAAATATGTTAATCCCCAGGATTTGTGCTACTTTGTCAAGCTCAGACTGCTTCTTGTCAGCTGCATCAGATTCTTTATGCAGCTCTGAAATCTCCTTCATAATATTCTCTTGTAGTCTGTTCACCTCAACCAACAAGGGATCTTTGTGTCCATCCTTCTCACGACGCTTTTTCCTCAACATCTCTCCTGAGCAAATCAAGGAAGTAGAAGAGTTGGAAATGCAACAAGAAAATTATCATAAGATCTGTAGAACTATTCCAACCACAAGTAAAATATTAGTATGAAATATTCAAGCTAAATCTTGACTAGGAAGTTGTAAAGATGAAACGGACTCTCAGATACAGGATCACTAAACCTGCACAATCCACCTCTATAAGGATTGCTTTAATTTACACCCCCAACAGTGGCACCATAACCTTCAAAAGAGATAATTGATTTAATAACTATTTCCCTGTATGACCAAACAAGCAAAAGTTAATCTACATTCTAACTTAAAAGTATCATTTTCCAAAGGTGAGGGAAATCAGTATTTACTTGGATGAAACAAAAGGTTTAAAAATAAAAAAGTTAGCTCTGTCTAGAGAGGATCTATCCTTCTCAAAATAAGATTCATAAAAAATTGAAAGGCATGATGACATGTCTTCAGTTATTATTTCTCACTTCTTCTAAAGAAGCACTGAAATGCACAAAGTGCAATTCATTTAACTTATCAAGCTGCTGAAGAAGTTGCATCAACAACTGCTTCAGTGTAACAGCCAAATTCTGACATAATTAATTTTAATATAGTAATTAGGGCACTGCTTTCTCAAGAGTTCTGCATTGCCTGGAGTATGAAAATATTATTTTTAACCTATAGACTATTATTATTATTTTGATCTTCACTTCTCCTAGCAGGTACTAGGACTTGTGATACAACCCAGTGCAAAAAAAATCAGGGCAGGGGGGTGGGGGTGGGGTGTGTGGAATGCACTGTACCTTGCTGTTTACGAAGCCTGTCCAGCTCAGTCTTGAGATAGTAAAGTTTCTTCTGCCGTGCTTCTCGTTCGTTCTTCAGTTTTTCTCTCTCTTCTATCACCTAAACAGATTGGAAGGGGACTGGATTTTCTTCTCTTTGCAAGTTAATCAGTCTTGCAAGAATCAGTTTGCTAGTCACAGAACACTACTTACTATTCTCAAAATGTTCTTGAGGATTTTAACACAACAAATACATATATCTTCCTCAGCATCTGCAGGTAACTATAGCATGGGCTCATGCTTCAACCCTACATGAAGGTGATTTTTTAATTTGGGGCAGTGTATTCCCCAAAACTGCTTTGTTTGTTGCACAATTTCCCAAGGCACTTAGGCTAAGACGACTGTCTTCTACAGGAGTGAGCAAGATCAATGCTAAACGGCTCTTTGAAACTTATGCAGTATTTCTACAGTTAGCATGTTCCATCAGTGAAAAAAGACTTCACAGCCCTTCACCTTGCCTCCTGCTTTGACTATGGCCAATTTTAGCTATTATTTAGGTTTCTGCTTCAATCTGACTGTATCACCAAATATATTTTGCAAGCATAACTGTCTGAAATGAAACACCTGGATGAAGTTTGTTTCTTGCTCAATAAGGTGAACTCTGGCATGAAGAGCTCACGAATCCACTTTCCGCTGTTTTTCATCGATTCTCACAGAAGGAACTAGGCAATATGCTCAAAGGAAACCTGGAAAGTTCCTTCTGTTTCCTTCCCAGCTTCATTTTTCAAGAGACAAATCCCAATTTTACTACCTTTACAATGCTCTTAAAGCTTACTACTGACTTCTACCTTGAGCAAACAACTGACCCAAGGAGGGCCTTTGTCTCTTCTGGAGAATCACTACTACTACAGCAATGTAAATGTTGGCAGGATCCCTAGATCCTTCCTGGAGTAAGCCCCAGAAGGGGGCTTACTCAGTTAGGCCATATCTTAAATGCCACAAGTTTTCGGGGTGGGTTGTGTTGTTGTTTTTTTTAATCACCAAAACACCATTCTCTCATTCTGAGTTTTCTGCCAGCACAGGGGCATCAACTGGAACATGCAAGTTTTTATACTCCAAACCACTCCAGAAAAATCATGGTGGACTAAGCCCAAGATGTCTGTAGTGCAGACAAAGCCCTAGAAGTTCTGCCAAGATGCACAGGTGTACTGCCAGGGTATGTCATGGTAGGAGAAAACCACACACCTTCACCCAACAGACCTCTTCTAGAAGTGCCAAGTTTCATTAACAACAAAATTTCACCTATGACAGCTGAAGAAATTATTATTCCTGCAAGCAGTGAAAGCTCACTTATCAACACTTTGTGTAAGTACTTCTCTTTAAGTCAATTCAAACAAAAACCAGAGAAATTATCTCAGACCAAAAATTTAAAGGGACTTCTTTTGAGCCTCTCTTGGGATTCACTGGACCACCTTTTCTCAGCCTGATTTGTTCTGAGGAGCATGATACAGCTGAGTAGGCAAAAAGTTTCTGCCATGTGCTGCTCTTCTACTAGGAGATCTACCAACACAACACATCATTATCACAGCTACACTGAAAGAATGTCTCTAATGCAGATTATGTATATGCAGATGAAAAATTAGGTATGAGCTGGCAATGTGCGCTTGCAGCTCAGAAGGCAAATTGTAGCCTGGGCTGCATAAAACCCATGGCCAGCAGGATGAGGGAAGGGATTCTTCACCTCTATTCTGTTCTCACGAGACTCCACCTGGAGGACGGCATTCAGCTCTGGGAATTCCAGCACAAGACAGACATGGATGTGTTGAGGCCATGAAAACTATTAGAGGGCTGGGACACCTCTCTTATGAAGAAAGGCTGAGAGAGTTGGGGTTGTTCAGCCTGAAGAAGAAAAGGCTCTGGGGAGATCTTACTGTGGTGTCTGAATACTTAAACGGTTGCTGTAAGAAAGATGGAGAGCAACTTTTTATCAAGGCCCATAGTGACAGGACACGGGGCAACAATTTTGAACTGAACAAGGGTAGATTTAAATTGGATATAAGGAAGAAATTCTTCACTGTGAGAGTAGTGAGACACTGGAACAGGTTGCACAGAGAAACTGTGGATGTCACATCCCTGGAAGTGTTCAAGGGCAGGTTGGATGGGGCTTTGAGCCCCACTTGATCTAGTGGAAGGTATCCCTACCCATGGCAGGGGGAGTGGAACTAGATGATCTTTAAAGTCCCTTCCAACCCAAACCATTCCATGGTCTGTGTCCTTTTATTAACAACAAAGATTGAGTGGACACCAGTTTGAAAACCCAAAAAACTTTCAGGAATCTTACAGTCCTTTGACAGTTAGATAACTACAGCTTCCTGTTTTAAAATATGTTCCTCCCCACTACTCTCTAATTATCATACAAACCAAGCTAACTAGAAGGGGAAAATATTAACACCCATAACATAAACTGGTGTCAGAGGCACCAGCTAAATAATAGTTTCCCTTAAATTCTTCTGATTTTGTGATTCTTGTTAAGAGATAATTAATACAAATGTAGAGGGAAAATTGTATGCAACTGTGAATGACGACATCCTTTAGCATGTATGTAAGAATGTCTAGTATAAGCATGGTACTATTGTACCATGTCCAGATGGAGCCTCCTGTGTTTCAGTTTGTGCCCATTGTGTCTTGTCTTGCCACTGGATACCACTGAATAAAGCTCAGCTCCACCTTCTTTATACTGTCCCTTCAGGTATTTATATATTTAAGATATCTTTCTGTTTAGCCATAACCCATAGATGTACAACGTTGGGGTTTTAAAAATTGTCACAGAGTAATACAGACAAATGCCTACAAATCTTTAACGTAAGCTAATTTAGTCCAACTGTTTTTAAACTGAAGCCACTCAGGAAAAAGAAAAACAAGGTGCACCTGAAAAGGAAAAGCTTCTACCTCAGCAACCAAGCAGTCTAACACATTTTGGTGTATCAGAATAGATAACATACCTTTTGCTTTTGAGCTGCCCGATTTTTTTCATCTGACATCTTTTCTGTGGTATTTTTGAGAGGATGTGAAGACAGATGAAGGGGCACTTTGGAATGAGTAGGAGTGGTAGGGACATGAACAAGCACAGAACCATCTCTTTTTAAATCAGGGACATCTTTCACCATAGAGACTGTCTCAATCACCCGGAGGTTGGGACGCGTAGGGTTTGCTGACATGGCCATAGTAAGAAGACCATGAGCTTCCGGCAATGTGGGATTAGGCTGCTGGGCAGGGGGGTACATGGTCCAGCCAGGGGCTGCATATGCCATATAGTGTCCATATGCATCGTATCCTGGAGGAGCCATTGTGGGAGGTGGATAGTTTTGGGGCATTTGAGTGGCAGTGAACTGGGAATAGTTGGGAATTTGGTACTGCGAAACAGAAGTAGGCGTGGGTGGCAAAGTAGCAGGAGTTGGTGGAACTGAGGGAATGAGAGAGACAGAAGGAAGAGGCTGTTCTGGTGCGGGTGGAGGTATATCCTGTCGCACTGGCTTGTTCTTAGTATACTCTGGTTTCTGAAGAGAAGGTACATCTTTAGGCTGCTGGAAAGAGACTGGAGGTGATGCTGAACACTGCTGGCCTGACTCGGGAGAACGAGTGTCACTCCGGCTGCGATGCAAGTCCCAGGGGTCCAGTCTGCAAGCATCTGAAGAGCGACGATCAGGAGAATGAGATGCCAACTTTTTACCATGAAGGCGTTCCTGGGTACGAACAGCCAGTTTTCCAATTTCAGCAACACCAATGTCAAGTCCAATGGTTTTGAGTAAGTCATGGATCTTTGCATACTCAGCATTAGGCTCTTCTAAAGGATCCAGCTTGACAGTTGTACCAGGAGAAGGAGGTGGGCTCACTTTTTGGCTTAATATCTCATTGCCACAGGTCACCGGGGGCTTCTGAATGGGGAGAGATTCAGTTTTGGTGTCTTCATCCTCATCACCATAAAGAAATTTCTCTTCATCCTCAATGTCAGGAAAACTACGTCTCCTCTTCTCCTGAGCACTGACAGAATCAGCCATCATACCCAGAATTCGGGAGAAACCACTGCCATCCTGACTGGCCCTCTCATGAGGCAGCAGGAAGTCAGTATGGCGATCAGCAGGCTCTGACTTGGGTTCTACCTTTTCCTTGTGACTTAAGAAGCTCCCAAACTTCTCTTCAAATGTGAAAGAGTCTTTGGAAGCCCCAGAAAGCGGATTCCACTCATATAAACCATCACACAACTCCTTGTTTGCAGACTCCACAACAGTCTCTTTGTTAAACCGTTTGAGAAAGTTCTCCACCTCAGAGGCAAAAGGAGCCGTGTTGTTGCTCTGGGGCAAAGACGAATGGCTAGAAAGAAGAGGAAGATCTCTGCTGGGAGCTGGACTGCCTGAAAAGCCCTCAGGCTGAAAGACAGAGAAGTTACTATTAACTACAGCACGAGGTGACTATGCATCTCATAGAATAAAGGAACATGATAATTTCTCCTTGAATTCACAGATGAAGAAAAGAGTTAGAAAAGACAATATACAATTGAAAGAGAACACAAAAGATTACAAAACAAGTTACCTAATGATTTTGGAATGCCATATCCAGTAATGAACAATTATCACAGAGAATACACAAGATCACTATTATATTTCATTAATTTTTTACAAGCATAAGAACTGAAACTTTTAAATTGAAACCCCTTAACAAAATTTTGGCTACACTTTGAGTTTAATCACAGACAAATAGGATTTCAACACCTTACAACAGGTAAAACCAACTGCACTGTGGTTATTCCCAGTCACTTCTTCAGATATGCATAATTAATACCATATTAAATAGGATTTACAACAGGTATAGAACAGGATCCTCAGTATTGGAGCACCTCCTGAGATAAACATGTTCACTCTCAAACCAACACTGATCAGCACAGCAGACAGATCAAAAGTGATGTGCTAAAACATGAGAAAAGAAAAGTCTATTTATCACAGCAATGCCAAATGTTTATCTTTCCCTTGCTCTAATTTTGAGACTCAATTGGTATAGCTTGCGTACAAATTAAGTAGGGTTGATCCCAGCCTACAGTCCAAAGGGAAAAAATAAGGAAACTCAAAGATGTTTTCAGCCAGAGGTACTGAGCATTAGGCAGTTCTCTAAGTCTATAAAGAAACAAGAAAGAGGCACCGTGACAGGCAGAGCACTTCAATTAATGTCCTGACTGCCTGTGGTGAAAAAAGACTCAGCTTTTCTATAAAAGCTGGCCCAGATCTCAGCATCCTGGGCTGAATTTCAACAAGGATATTTTATCCTGCCTTGGATTTTATAAATATACGATTCTTGATTAAATGCCTTCACCATTTAAAGTTTCTAATGCAATCCTGACTTGTATAGGCCTGCAAAAAAGTACCTGTCCTCTCAAAGATAGGAAACTGTAAAGATTTGGCTTTTCTATTTTGGAAATCAAACTAACATTCTGTATAATTAAATGACTGTTTTGAAAAGTAGAAACAAACAGATAGACAGATGGAGATCAAACCTGAATAGGGGATTCTACTTCCATCTCCACTCGTTTCTTCAAAATAGATTTTTTGGGCATGGATGGGATTTCCTCAGGCCTATATGTATACCGGGGCTCAGAAGTCTGTAGTGTGTTAGTCAAGCCTGGGATCACGTAACCACTGCCTGAAACATCATGATTCAAGTTTCTACTGCGCTCTTCTTCTTCCCTTTTCCTCCTTGCACGGTCAAGCTCCCGGAATTCTTCATTCAGGTATGATGGGCTCGGGCTTCTACTGCGGCTGTGGCTTCGTCTGCGATAGTTTCGTGTTCCTGATGAGAAACCCTGATGCTCTCCACTCATACTGTGCATCTTCTCATCTTTTTCGTATCGTGGACGCTTTATTTCTCGTCCCCTTTCTTCTGGCCTCACTGGGTAGGAGGATTTCCTGAGTTTGTCACCATCTCTGTCAGATCCACGAGGCAGCTCTTCTCGACGACCATAATGCGGACTATAATCTGAACGATGGAGGAAAACATCTCGGTTGCGGTAGTCTTCATCATGTCTCATGATGAAGGGACTTGAAGGTTGATCTTCATGTGATGGGTATCTCTCAATGCCTCGAGGACATGAGAGGCCTCTAGTGAATATTGGACCATCAGCCACATCATCCCTGTGTAAGAGAAGCATAAACAGAAGTACTTAGGTCAGAGTAACTAAGTCTTACTCCTACTCAAGAGTGAGAAACTTCCCTATCAGTTTCAGAATAACACCTCCATCACTAAACAGAAGCAACATTTTATGTACTTAAAGGGCAGGAGAAAGAGAGACTTCTTTTTAATGATACTATACATCTCTCCTAGGAAGTCACCTGCAAACACAGTGACATGAACAATGACTGCAGAAGGACAGACTTGAAAAATTGATAGGATGGATTTATTTCTGTGAAGAAGAAAGACTACACATTAAAAAAATCCCCTTACTATCATATTTCAGACCACAATCCCTTTCCTCATCTCTCCCAGCAAGACATGAAGGTCACATTTCATATGAATTATTCAAGGTATAATTCAGTTTCACATTGGCAAATGCAACTAGATCCTTTTTTTTAATCTTCAGCTGTGGACAAATTCTAGTAACATTTTCAGTTGCAACAGATCTGTAGACAGGACTGTCACTAATCACATGCACTGCTATATTCAAAAAGCCCATTTTTTTATAAGATATCTATGAACCAAGGATAGTAAATGTAATAGTATCATTTCTTTGTGCCAGCCCCTCTGCATTATTACACACAGGGGATGTGCAACTGGCACACCACCAGAATACACACTGTATCTCTTAGGAGTATCTTCTTTTGGACCAATTCCTATACACATGTCCAATTAGGAGTACTGTTTTAGCTAGGCCTTTCTCTCCACCCCTAAAAACTCCTCTGGGACTGTTCTTTAGATTGGGTGGAAGGAAACCAAACCACTTTGAAATTACCAGCTGCTGGTTTTATTCACAGGTATTTCGAAAACCTAGCAAGATCTTCCAAGAATGGGAAGCAAATACGCTCCTTAAATGAACTCAATGGGACAGAAAACCTAGAGATATGTCTCTCCTGAGTGATCAAGACATCGACTAGAGATAAACTATGAATGATTGCCTGAATCCTCAAAAATCACCTCCTCCTACTCAGAGAATCATAGAATGTTTTAGGCTGGAAGGGACCTCTAGAGGTCATCTGGTCCAACCTCCCTACACAAGCAGGGACATCTCTACCTAGGTCAGGCTGCTCAGAGCCCCATCAAGCCTGACCTTGAATGACTCCACGAATGGGGCCTCCATCACCTCCCTGGGCAGCCCATTCCACTGATCTATC
>VYZX01028063.1:514595-550095 GCA_013401335.1 Brachypteracias leptosomus | reverse complement strand
CGGGGGCGGGAGGCGTTACTTGCTTGGGGACGCCCGCACAAAATGGCGGCCGCCGGCCGTGGTCACGTGTGGTGGGGGGCTGCAGCCCGACGGGAGATTTGTCGCGCTCGGCGGTGCGGGATGACTTATCTGTCGTCCTCGCTTTCCTCCAGAGCTTCCCGCTGCCTCAGCCCTCCCGGTCGGGAGAGCGGGTGGGGGGTGACGGCCGTAGAGAGGGAGCTTCGCCTGGGAGACCGTAGGGGTCTCCAGCTTACGGAGGCTGAGGGGGGACGCCGAGGCCCGGGCCGTGAGGCAGTGGGCCGAGGCCGGGTCTGCGGCCGCAGTAGCCTCTAGGTTGAGCCGAAAGCAGAAAAGTTTTGGTTTTGGGAGGGTTGGGGAGGGTGTTGTGTTTTGTTATTTGTTGATTTTGTTTGTATGATTGGTTTTTTCCCACAGTATGCTGTGGAGCTTGCCTGTATGGGTCTTGTCCCAAAGCAGAAGTGTGTCTAAGAGCAGTCCTTGCCTGCTCGGTGAAGCGATGCTGATCCTCAGAAAATGTCTGAACAAATTTCCTCGCAGTGGCAGCCAGAAGCTGGGATGACACGACAGAGAGGAAGTGCATCCCGCCTCCTCTCTGCTCACCTGAGCACCCGCTACCGACCACACCTAGTGCAGGCAAGTGAGTGTGACAGTTTCGATTCTCACAAGTGAAGCATGAAACGTTTCTCTTGCTTCATGCCGGGGGCTGTCTCTGTTGAAGAGGAGGAGGAGTGTTTCCAATTAGCTGAAATGAGCTAACAGTAGAAAGAAATTAATGCAGAGAAAAGAGGGTTCTGATAAAATGATATTTTTCCCAAATTTCTGAGTCTTTATGTCTTGTTTAGAATGGAAGAAGTTTCATGTATTGGATTTGCTTTTTATTATTAGCTAGAAGACATCTTAGAGTTTGTATTTGGGGATCCAGTCAATTTTTACAGGCTTGGATGAACTCTTGCCAATGTTTTTTTGGGCCATATTTGCTAGAACATAACACACTACTTCTAGCAGTGGCAAAAAAAGCAAGCTGATGGGTGGGGATCTGCCTGATACTATAATAAGGTATTTCTTCTGGGAAGGGTTGAGTACAATTTGGTATTAAAATGAACTGCCCCATCTTGACATTTTCTAGGTGAGTGCACCACTACACAGGCTCAGGAAACATGCTCTGTGATGCCAATCATCAAAATAAGCATGAGCTATATAAAGACTTATCTTCTTTTCCTTTACCATTGTCTGCTCCTCCCCCTTTTCTCCCAAGGTTGATAAAGTTCATCAGTGACCTTAATTCAATTATAAGTGTCCTGAGAAAATAATTTAACCTTTGGAGATGCCCAGCAGACTGCATATCTGCTTCTGGTAGGAGCAAAATGCAATGATGCTGGAGGCAATGGATACTCGACCTGTTCCAGCTAACTACCCAAAGCAGCAGATGTGGTGACACTTGGAGAGGCACAGAGCTGAGCTTTGATAACCACAAAATTGATGCGCACATACCAGTTTTCCCTCTAGTTTTGCATTGCAAGTAGGTTTTCGCGTTCAGGAATGTATTATTGCCCTGAATGTGTTCTGTTTTTTCATTAAAAAGAAAACCATGTTTTCATGCATTAGTGTTGGGCATCTGCATCAAGTGCTCAGTTTTATCAACGGAAATAAGTAAAAGCAGTCTAGCAAGAGGGAGAAAATGGGGTTTGAACATCTCTTCCATACTGTTCCTTTCTTTACGTCAGTTTTAAAAAATTGTTTTAAGCCACAATTTGGTTTCAAAGCAGTCAAGAGTAAAAAGTCACAAACCCACGAAACACAGTATTTTTTTTTCTGTCAGAGTTTATGTAAAAATTATGCATAGATTTAGAAAATATACAAAATGCCGGAACATGAAAATATATTCTAGCTTTTTTTTTTTGCCTTGTATCCAAAGGAGGTCTACAAGAGATGTCCTAATGCTTTCTGGTGATAAATTTCAGTGGCATTTGTAAGGTAAAGGAATCCAGGTATTGATAACTAACCAGAAAGTTCATTAAAACGTCAGTCTCCACACCAGTAAGTAAACTCCTCAAGGGAGGAATGGTAAAAAAACAAACAGCTTGTGTCTTCTGGTGTTAAAAGAGTTCAGATGAGAACTTGGCTGACTAGTGCTCATTAACATTTTTCATCACTTCACAACTACAATTTATAAATTCATTCTGTACTACCTGTAGTGTCACTTCTCAATCACATGACTTACTGAGTGAAGTTTTTAAAGGGACTGAGCACCCATAGTGGGATTCGGTTAAATTATTCTTAAAATCAGTACTGGAATTTAGGCCCAATGGTGCAGAGCAAATTGAGAATTTTCATGTCTTTGCAAGAGGAAGCTCTGCAGTTTGTCTCAGGGACTGAAAAACTCACGCAAGCTCCTTATCTGCTTTGCAGAGATTTTTGTAATACTCCTGCAACTGATGCTCCAGACCCTTGCTGGACAAAGGAAGTGCCAGTTGGTTTGCTCTGCTGCTTGTTCAGCTTCCAAACTCCTCTTTGGAATTCCAGAGCTCATCTTTGAACTTGCAATTAGCTGCTGCTTGGAGAGATTTTAGCTAATTGCATGCTGAGGGAAATGTTGGGGTAATAGAGTGACCTGAATTCTCATTAGGCCTAAAATAAGAAAGTTACAGGAACAAATGTCATCCAGAGGAGGAAAAAAAAAAATAAGGAAAGTTGAGAGTAGCTCAGTATGAACAGGTAAACAGATTAAAATTGAAATTAATTCAGGTTGGACTGTTAGGTAACAGAAAAATGTGAAGTAAAAAATTATAATTAAGGTCTTACATCTGAGTCAAGACTAGATCCACTGGCATGAGACAACCATGCAGCACTCCCTCTAACGTTAAATGGATAGACTGCTACTAAAAACAAAGACAATTTCTGTGTTTTTATGGGAAAAAATGAGGGTTCCCATGGTAGGGTGCAGTAGAAAATATTCCTCTGTCTTCTAAACTTCACATTAATTTTTCCCCTGGAAGACAGAGCAAAATGTATGTTGTGTCTTCAGGTCCAGGCAAAGCAGCCTGCTCATGAAAAATTTTGGACTGAGCCAAGTAATCAAGCCTGCCTTGGTCATGACATCATGGAATTTGAGGATGGTTCAGCTGATAGCAGAGACCTGGCTGGGATCACAGAAAATGCATCCAGACAGACAATTGCTTTCAAAGATTTTACATCAGTAGTTGCAAGGTTGGTATTTCTAAATTTAAGGCTTGTTTAGGCTGGCTTCTGTTTCAGCTCAGTATTTACTTTTAGCTGGGAAGCGGAATGGGCATGTAGCCTACACTCATTCCCTGCCTCGGAGTCCTGGGAGAGGCATTACGTAATGTTATAAAATAAACTTGTGAGAGAAGGGGGGTGAGGGGGTGGGAGCAGGAGGGGTAGTCTCCTTTTGCCAGATAGCTCTTCCTCACTGTGGGGATACCAATCTAGACATCAAAAATCTCTGGATAATAGACAGCAAATAAAATCTGGCACACATTGGCCTGTGGGGGTGGATTAAATTAAACCTGATGTTGTTCTGTGTTTTTTTTTCCATTTTGAATACTCTTTAAATAAATGTCAGGTGTGTGATGATTTATAGTACTCAAGGTACTTTAAGCAATATACCCACAAGTCTGTACTCCACATGGCGCACATCTTAAATCAGTCAAATGCATAGCAGTAAATGTCACAGGCAGTGATATTCAGGAAGAGGGGGAAGTAGCCAAAAGGAAGCATGAAAAGGAGGAATGTCTGCTTAGATTCTTGCCATGCTTGTATTTAAATGCACTTCTGCACAGTGGGCACCAGAGGTTTCAAGTCAGTTAGGGTGGTGTTCTCCTAGGGTTCCTCTTTTTTTAATACTCTGTTTTCACATATGAATGTAGAAAATTATGTCTGTAGCAAAAAAGGATCTGTGGCATCTGAAAACTGCCCATCTTTCAGTTGAAGTGGAAAAGTTCATGGTTTTGAACATGAAGAGGTTAGAGAGATGAGCAAGCAGAATCCAGTGTGTGGAAAAAGAGAACTCTAGAATGCAATGGGGCTGAATTGGAAAAGCTCTGCGAGTGATTAGCTTGAGAGAGAGAGTGGTCTTTGTCCTGAGATCTTCTCTGGTATTAAGTCAGGGGAAGTGGTTCTTTGGTTGGGTTTTGGGTGTTTTTTTGAAAATAAGACATCAGAACCACAAAATCTGAAAGTTTCACTTGTGTGCAGCTTGTGCTCCAGCCTCACACATCCCCTATTTGCTGTCTTGAGAGCTTGCTGCTTTCACAGCATTTTTTTGAAGGCAACCTTCCTTTGAGCGGGAGGACATAAAAGTTATTATCAGGGCCTCTATGGGAAAGTTTACTCTAGAAACCTTTGGATGACCTGTGGGACAAGGAGCAGGGGCTGGCCAAGCACACGCAGTGTACGCTGTCAGTACCTAGCTTGGTTGTGACAAGGCAGCATTGCAACTCTGACACACAGGCAAAGATTACTTTCAGGGCTGTAGGAAGTAAAAATCCTCAGAGACAAGAATTGAACAAGGAGGTGCATATATATGTTTAGGAACACTGTGCTCTCCTGCTCCTTTCAAGGAAATTATGACTGGAGGGTACTGTGACCTCCAAGCTCTTGCTCTTATCTCTGCCATGTTGCACTCTGTCAGCTAGATCGCTCTGTTTTCTCAGACAGGAATGTTAGTGGTATTTTCCTTCCTCAGCACCCCACTGATAACACTTTGAAGCTCAGAAAATGCTTTATTGTCTCTGATGAGCTGTGTATTGAAAGTAACATTTTTTTACCTGTGATGAATTATTTGCAAAGATAAACTAATTTTCTGTGTCACAAATGAATACTGAGGGAGGGTTTGGGAGAGTGAAGTATCCAGAGCATCTGCTATAAAAATCACAAGCAGCAGCTAAAGTTGCTGGGTGGTGTGGTGATACTGCACACTGCTGCTGTTGTCTGACAGTCTGGAGGGGATGAGGCTGGATGTCCTCTCAGGTTCGTTTTCTCTCAGCTGGAAGGTTTGAGCATTTACTCATACACCCCACCCGCCCACCAGTGCACCATGTTCTTGTATTGGAAACCAAGTGTCATATTTGGGGATGCTGCTTGCATGTGTGTCTTTGGGTTCCAGACAAACAGTTGCTGAGCACAATGCAGGTAAAACTGAGATATTTATTTTTTTTAGCTGGTGTTACTTATAGGATTGTATTAGGTTAAGATAATGGTTATTATTATATGACTATTACTGCACTAAGAGAGCGCTGCCGCTTTGGGTGTACTGATTGGTTGCTGACAAAGTGCTCTTGTGGTAACATCCTCTACTACAAACAACACTGGACCTATACAAGCACAGTTATACCCATGAGAGCACATTTATACCCATCAAAGCACTGTCTGAGCTATACCTGCTGGTGCAAGGACCTGGCTTCTGCTGTGCTGCCATGTGCACCTGGTGGGTATTGGTGTAAAAATGTTCATGGAGTGCCAAGCACTGTGGGCCAAGTATGATGGGAGGAAGGAGGTGTGTGATAAATAAGATTTCTGGGAAAGAGACAGAGGAGTTTTGGGGAAAATCACATTTTTGGGTGATTGGGGACTGATTTTTATTTTGATAAAGTCTTTGATAAAGTCTTTTGATAAAGATAGAAGTCTGAATGAGGTGCATATGTTTAATTTGTTTGCTTCTCCTCCTCATCTCAGCCTTCTGCTTTTTACCAAGTCCACAAACTCCTTTGGTTCCCCATCCACCTGGTGGTGGCAGGGCATGACACTAAAGTCAGCTGAGCTGGAGCAGCTTGGGAAGAGGTGACAACTGCTCCCAAGTACAGGGGCCCTGGTGCTTTGCCTCTTTGGCTGCTGCCAGGGCCTGGTGCTTCTGTCTCCAAGCAGGATCCCTGGTCCAGATCACCCAGTAAGGTGCTGGAGTGTGTCCAAAGAAGGGCAGTGAAGCTGGTGAAGGGTCTACAAAACAAGTCTTATGAGGAGCAGCAGAGGGAACTGGGGTTGTTCAGCCTGGAGGAGGCTGAAGGAAGACCTTATTGCTCTCCACTACTCCCTGAAAGGAGGTTGTAGTGAGGTGGGTGCTGGTCTCTTCTCCGATGTAACAAGCAATAGAACGAGAGGAAATGTCCTCAACTTGCCCCAGGGGAGGTTTGGATTGGATATGAAGAAAAACTTATTCCCTGAAAAGGTTGTCAAGCACTGGACTAGGCTGCCCAGGGAAGCAAGTGGTGGAGTCCCCATCTCTGGAGGTGTTTAAAAGCCGTGTAGATGTGGTGCTGAGGGACACGGTTAGTGGTGACGCGGCAGTGGTGGGTTCACAGTTGGGCTCGATGATCTCAAAGGTTTCTTCCACCCCAAACGATTCTATGACTCGCGCCTTCATTCCTGCACGCCGGCCGTAGCCCCACAGAGCCTCCCTCCACCCGCTTCCCCGGGGCCGCCCCGCCCCGCCCGGCGCCGGGGCTGCAGCGCGTCCTCCCGTCCAGCCGGGGGCGGCCCAGGGCCCTCTCTTGCCACTGCGGGGGGCGCGGGGCGGGGCGAGCCGAGGTACGGGGGCGGGTGGGGGTCAAAGCTCGGCGGGAGCGCGGGGAGGGGGCGGCGGTCGCTGCGCGTCCCCCACGGTGGGAGTGGCTGGGGCGTCCCCACGTGCCGCGTCCCGGGGGGTGGCGGCGCAGGCCGGTGGGACCGCCGTGACGGGGCCTGTCCGCTGGCTCCAGTGCTGCAGCGGGGCACTGTGGGCCCAGCCCGGCCTCTCAGCTGGGGATGGGAGCAGCTGGAGCGAACAGAAAGGGCTGCAGAGCTGAGGCCTCCCCAGGTGTGCCTCTGTCCATGGGGCGGCTCACAAGGACAGGGCCCTGCTGGTGCCCCTGGCCTGTGTAGCTCGGAGATACTGCCCACGTTCCTGGATGGACACCTGCACCCTCCCCTGCTCCCTGGAGAGTGTTTAAAGTTACACCCAGTTTCAAGGAATATCACTGTAGGAATTGTTCTGAAGGTGGAAATAGAAATGATAGATTACTGTTTAAGCAGCTCAAAATGTTTTTCAGAACAATCAATAGAAAGGCAAATGCTTCCTGATGTTAATTTCAGAACTGGCCATGGGGAAAAAATTGGTCTGGAAATAAGTAGAAAGCTTCAAATTCCCAGAGTCTTGAGGTCCTGGGCTACAAACAGTAGGGGATAAACAATTTATTTCAAGCTGGAGCTTGAAAATGTAAAGTAGAAGATACGATAGCGAGTGCGCAGTAGCAGGACCTGGACTACGTGACCCAGGAAGTTGCTTCTAGCATTATGTTTATTTCTTATCATAGTCCACCTCAAACTGGGACTGTACTTTTTTCGTTTTGTACCTCATGCTGGTTTCTTGTTTTCTACCTTAGGAGCTCCTGCCTCTCACATTCAATTCCCAACAAAGGATGGAGAACATCCTAGCTGGTCTGTGTGGGGCCAGCCCAGAAGATCCAGTCCCTGTGTGGATTGATGGCAACGTTGGTCATTGCTTTAATCAGCTGATATTAAATGTGATTCCTCATGTGATCCTTGCGGTGGTCAGTGCGTGCTTCCTTGGCACTCCAAGGTATGACAATTAACTTGTCTAGCTCTTGATTATTATGCAGGACTGGAGGTGGGGTGGAAAGGCTGGAAATTAGATCTCCCTGTAGTGTGCTGAGTATGTAATTAGAGAAGGACACAATATTATAATGCTATTATATTTGTCAGCATCTGTCCTAATTCAGAGTGCAGTATACAGCTCTGGTACGTCCCACTGCAGAAAGGAATTCAAAAAGAATAGAGAGAGTAGTGAGCATAAAATTGTAGAAAATAACTCAATTTTGGTGAATGGGGTTTGGGAAAATTTGGATTCTTCTAGGAGAGGATACAAATCCTAGGTGGCATGGGAGATATATATGAAGTAATAAGGAGTTCAGAGAAACCAGAAATTGTTTTTTTTTGTTTACCCTCTTCTGAGATTTGTAAGCATGGCAACATTCACCGATAGTGAAAGGCCACAAATAATAATGTATTGAGTGATAATGAAATATTTTGTTGGGCAATAGATTGTGGACTTTACATACACAGCATCACTGAAATCAACAGTGATAAAATTAGTCTTTCAAGACAAAATATCACAAAGACAAGAGAACTCAAGGATCAGAGATGTGACAGAGAATTTGATCTTCCAAAATCTGTGTTAAAGAAGTTAAATAGACTTTTTTTTTTTTTAATCCCCAAGGATTGGAGTCTGATTTGACCACAAAATATCACAGTTTGCAAATTTCTGTAGAGAAATGCTATTCTTTGGTAGCATCTGAATCTCTGGTATTGATCAAGTACTGGACTGTATTGAACTGATGTAGTTTAGCAATGCAGTTTAGCAATGCCTACAGTCTGAAGAAGTTACAAATCTAGGGAGGTGAATCCAGGAGGTTAAGTAGGAGTGAACAGATAAAGTACGGAAGATGGGAGAAAGAAAGGAGAGTACTGACTTAGAGGTGATGGAATTTCAACTAAATTTTTTTCTCTGTACTTTCCTCCTCTAGATCTGGCTCTGGAGTACCTTGCAGGCCAGACTGGAGATGCAGAATCGCCGCCTCCTTCATACTTGCTGGCCTGTTCCTTGCTGATACCATCCCAGCCACCATTTCTCAGCAGGAGCTGGGCCCTGTGTATCTGGAAGTGCTGGCAAATGGCACTGCCACCCTGACATGGCTCACGCATGGCCTCGCTCTCCTCATGCTCTTCAGGTCTATTTATGGCTCTACCAAGGGCCCTGTAGTCCTGGCTCTCCTTACTCTCTTACCCCTACCTTCCTTCATCATCACACTGGTATGGTACTACCAAAATGGGACAGCTTGGTCCCCTGCCCACCCTGCTTCCTCCTCCAGGTTCACCATTCTCTGTCTGCAGCTGGCCTCTCTGCTTGTGTATGTGGCCGGCTACCTCTTCCCCACTGCTGGCAGGCAAGACTTCCTGTCCATCGATCGCTCCTGGCAACAAGACCAGCTCATCTCAGAGCCAGGGATCCCAGATCCTGATCAGCAGAGAGTGGCAGAAGATGGTGAGAGCTGGCTCTCACGCTTCTTTTATGTTTGGATGAACCCTCTCATGAAACGTGGCTATCAGTGGAAGCTGAACCAGCCCCAGGATGTCTACATGCTTCCTCGCCAACTCCAGACTGTCAGGGTCTGTGATCGGTTCTGCTCTTGCTGGCAGAAGAAGGCAACTCTGCACGAAGTAGAGGAGGAGACTGTGTCTCTTACTAGCCCAATCATTGCTGGAGGCGATGGGAGTGGCAATGCCCCAGACAGCTCACACAGTGCCCGGGAGACCGTGCGTCTCTTCTCAGTCCTTCATGCAGCATTTGGGCTTCGTTTCTATTTCCTTGGACTTCTCAAGCTGGCTGGCAGCCTGCTGGGTTTCTCAGGTCCTCTGCTTCTGAACCTGCTGGTGAACTTCATGGAGTCACAGCAGGAACCCCTGAGCCATGGGATACTCTATGCCCTTGGGCTCTTTGCTGGCTCCTTCCTGGGTGCTCTGTTGCGGAACCAGTTCAGCTATGAAATGAACAAGGTGTCGCTGATGGTGCGGGCCGCCGTCATCTCTGCCATCTACCGCAAGGCTGTGCGTGTGGGCAGCAGCAGCCTCACCTGCTTCACCGTGGGGGAAATTGTCAACTTCATGAGCATGGACACCAGTAGGTTGGTCAACTTCTGCCTCGGCTTCCACGAGGTGTGGAGCCTGCCTTTCCAGTTTGCCATTACCCTCTACCTCCTCTACCAGCAAGTGGGGGTAGCCTTTCTGGGAGGCTTGGGCCTGGCACTGCTGCTTGTGCCCATCAACAAGGTTATAGCTAACCGCATCATGATGAACAATGAGGAGATGCTGAAGCACAAGGACACACGGGTCAAGGTGAGAGGCAGCTGGTGGCTTTCTTGAGTTTATTGCTATTTTTTTCCCCATTTGTCCCTAGGATGTTGGCTTTTTGGCCACTTGGTACGATCCAAAGCAGATTAATTGAATCACAACCGTTGGGAAAAAGGCTGGAGGGGGGACACACACATGCATGATTCAGAAGTGTTTCAGGGTGATGCAGTTTCATCACCCACAAGATAGCAAACCTCTAATGCTTGTCTTGCCCCCTGGGCTAATTCAGGTTCCATTGCAGGTTTCTTTTCTGTGTTTAATAGTTAAGGTAACACTCCTGATTGCTTCCTCTGCTACCAGTGGTCAGATGGCTTGTAGTCTGCACAAAGGCAGTGATCATGGACGTAGTGGTTTAATACTTCTCCAAGCTTGGCACCCTCAGTCATCTTTTCTGCTGCTTTTTGCATATTTGCAGTGCCATCTCCTTGCCACATGTCAAACATTCAATTCCTACCTTTTATCTCGAATTTCTGCCTTGTATCTCTGATGTGAGGGGACAGCACTTTGACTTGCCATTTCCACCATACTTTGGAAGCATGAGGCATAAGTCAACTCCGTGTCAGAACTGCTGGGAGCTTTAAAAATACTTTTTTTCCCAACAGAAGGTGCATCTAGTTGTATGGAGTATGCTGGACTTTCTCCAGCTATTGTAGGACTGTTTTGCTGAGTGAACTCTATCTTGTTAGTTTTCTTTCATGTCAGGCACAGACACATGTCAGCTTGCTCTGCACATGCTGAGCTGAGAGCAGGAATGAGAGGACAGGATGCTGCAGGGACACCCAAGCGGCTGGATGTGAGCCAGCCAGGCACTGGATCCAGACTGGCTGTCTGACGGCAGCACAGGGCTTGAGAGTCAGGTGTTATTATCTCACTGCGCTGTCAGGCCAAAGTAGGTAAATGGCATCCAGGCTGGGGCTGGTAATTCCACACATCCCTTCACCTGTGTTGCACATCCCCCTGTTGAGAAGTAGTGTAATAGTAACCCTTTTCCTGAGCTGCACGCAGCATGGGTGGCTGAGGAAGCTGGTGGAATGAGTGAGAGCAAAGTTCCCAGTAGCTTGAGTTTATGTCTTTGTTAGCAATAAATGTTTCCTGGTATCTCTAGCCTGACCCTTAGCAGGAGGCGACTGCAAGCCTGGCCCCAGCCCAGGTGCCTAGCTGGCACTGGGTGCATTAGGCAGGCGTGGGTTTCTCTATGTGCTTTTTCTCTTTGCCTGCAGCTAATGGCAGAGTTTCTATGTGGCATTCGTGTGATCAAGTTTTACGCCTGGGAGAAGCACTTCAGCACCAAGATAAATGCCTGCCGGGCTAAAGAGCTGCAGAAGCTACGAGCCATCAAGTACTTGGATGCTTTGTGTGTGTATCTGTGGGCAGCACTGCCTGTTGTTTTCTCTATTGTCATCTTCATCACCTATGTTCTGTTGGGTCACCAGCTCACTGCCACAAAGGTGAGTAGGTAGTAGGGAGACCTCCAACCTTGTCTCATGCAGAGGACAATCTACAGTAGAGCTGCAGTCCTGAGGCATCATCTCTTGAGAAATAAACGCGGCCTGTGTCTCCCTGTAGCTCTTCAGGCTCTCACTGGTGGAGCTGTTTGGAGGATACAGAATGCAAGGGAGGTACTGCCTCTAACTCATGGCTGTTTCCTTACCCACGCAGGTGTTCACAGCATTGGCTCTTGTAGGGATGCTTATTCTCCCCCTCAATAGCTTCCCATGGGTGTTGAATGCAACTTTGGAAGCCAAAGTCTCCCTGGATCGAATCCAGCGTTTCCTTGAACTCGTGGACCAGGACTTGAAAGCTTATTATGCCCTAGGTAATGGCAAAGGATGCTGCTAGGCTTGGGATTCTGGGCAGGGGGCATTTGAAGCAGAGAACTGACCTGTGAGGCTCAGGAGCAGTACTGGGGGGAAGCTGGCTGTCACCCTATGATTCAAGACATTTGATTGTCAGAGGCAGAGTGAAGGCACTTCATTTCTGGGTGTCCTGAGAGGGAGGGAAAGAGTGGTTTCCCTTTATATCCCTTGCTGTGGAATCCTGGATTAGGATTCTTCTTGCAGCCAAATGAGTGAAATGCACCTCATTCAATATAGGAAAGCAACAATATGTTTAATGAGGTAGATAATTTGACAAAGCTTAAATGAATTTGATAGAATTTAGTGAAGTTTAACAAGGGTTAATCAAGGTTCAATTTGACGGCAAGGTTTGCTACATTATGTACTACCAAGACAAATTGATTTGGGTTGGGTTGGAATGATTGTGCAAGAAATACAGAAGGAAACTGACTTGGAGTTGAGCTAAGATGATTTTCACAGGAGCTGGGAATAAACAGGGTAAAGGTGACCCTCTTGTTGCATCACCGGGTTTTCAGAATGGACCCCTTGCTCTCTAAACTCCTTCTTAGAGAGAAGCCTAGGTGCAGCTAGATCCAATCTTAGACCTGGTCAAAGGTTCATGACTAAGAATATTGAGGAGACTGGGAGTTAAAAGGGGTAAAGGAGACCCTCCCATTGAGTCACAAGGTTCAGAATGCACCCCATTGCTTTCCAGACTCCTTCAGAAAGTCAAGTTAGATCCAGCCCTAGTCCCAGACTTAGTCAACAGTTTATGACTAAGAGAATTTGAGTGTAGGGACTTCAGTGTACTGCTTTAATATAATATTGTGTATAATATGTAGTTTTGAGATAGTAGCAATTTAAAGTGCAGTAACACTCTTGCAGTAAGCTATAAGATAACAATGCTTAATCAATCAATAATCAGTTATAATCACAGAATCACAGAATGTTAGGGATTGGAAGGGACCTCAAAAAATCATTTAGTTCAATCCTCCTGACGGAGCAGGATCACCTAGATCAAGTCGCACAGGAACATGTCCAACTGGGTTTTAAACGTCTCCAGAGGAGACTCCACAACCTCCCTGGGCAGACTGTTCCAGTGCTCTGTCACCCTCACTGTGAAGAAGTTTCTTCTCATATTTAGGTGGAACCTCCTATGTTCCAGCTTACACCTGTTGCCCCTTGTCTTATCATTAGATGCCACTGAGAAGAGCCTGGCTCCATCCTCCTGACACTCCACCTTTACATATTTGTAAACATTAATAAGGTCACCCCTTAGTCTCCTTTTTTCCAAGCTAAAGAGACCCAGCTCCCTCAGCCTTTCCTCATAAGGGAAGTGTTCAACTCAATCAATGCAGTGATTTAGTTAAGATTTAACAAAGCTTGCCAACAAAAAAGCAAGTCACACATACACACAGCTACAGATATAGAGGTTAACCTATGATTAAGGTGTTTCCTTTTCTGCAGATTATAGTAAATTTGGGCACCCAGGGATCTTTAGGATTTAGTAATATCCTAGCGATAGTGAATACTCACATCTCTTGTTGTCTTCTTACAAGCAGATGCTCTTCCCTGTCATCAGTCTTAATAGACAGATGATGATCCCCTTCATCAGCCTATTACAAATGGATGGTCAGAGTCAGACCCAAGGGGTGTCCCAGCTCAGGGGAGATATGAGTCACAGCCACTGTGATCCAGGAGAGCTCCAGTGGGCCTCACTTGGGATCAGTATAGGGTTGCAAGATGGTTGACTTTGGTCAGTACTTTTCCACTGTGGCCATTAATCTTCTCAGGCAAATACGGCACTCTTCAAAGGGGCCTATGGTCTTATTTGTCAGCACCTTTCTGAGGTATTCAGGAGTTGCAGCTGCAGTTAGGGGTTGCCTAATTGTTCCAACTCACTGAACTTGCACCCAGGACATGAAGGTGTTTAATTGTTTTGACTTGCTGCCCCATTAGGCAAGATCAGAAGGTATCGAGTTGTTCCAGCCATCTACACTTTGTAACTAAACAAAACCACAGTGGCTGGTGCTGGCTTCACAAAGTGACCCAGGCACCAACATCGCAAAGCGACCCTGGGAGGGGGCGGTCTGCACTGCCACAATGTGGAAAATGGAGACAAGGCTGTAACATTCCTCTTTGCCCACCATAGGCCATTGCTTGTTCCCACAGAGCTCTGCCATTAGTGTCCCTTTACAAGAAGGTGCTCCCTCCAGTGTCCAAAGCTCCTCTGACTGAAGCCATCAACAACCTTGGCTTTGTCTGCCAGAGAGACTTGAGTGGGTGCCCCTCTACTGAGGCATCTCAGCTCACTTGTTCTCCTTCCTTGCCTTTTGCCAACTCCTTGTCATTGTTTTCCCTTCAACAATAATAAAAGCAGGTTAACCTTACAGTGTCTCCCTGACAGGCAGCAGGTCACCATGTCTGTCTGATGGGAGCTGGAGACAGGATGGTTGAAGAAAGGGAGGTGTAAGTTTAAGGGCAAGTCAGTAAGCAAGCGTCTCATTGTGTGGTTGGGTCAAAGGCATCGTGGTGGTGCCCTGTCTGTGGTCTTATCCACTTGCGAACAAAGCTGATAGTATTTGTGATGCCAGATGCCTTTCATTTTCTGGCCTTCTCATAGTAGCAATGCTGTGCTGCTTTTCTCTTGCAGATGGTCCTTCAGGTACTGCTACTGCCATTGAGATACGATGTGCAACCTTCTCATGGACACCAGTTGAGGAGGAAAGCATCAGGCAGCCCTCATCCACAGGCACTCTGCAACTGCACATTGAGAACCTGTCAGTGAGAAAGGTGAGCAAGGATATGGGAGGTAACAGAGAGAAGCACTAGAGAAGCCAAGTAATGGAACAGGGGTGGTGTGTTCTCCTGTTTTCCTAGTCTTAGGAGCCATGCATCAAAATCTTTTCTTGGTCAAGAGACACAGAACACATATCACACCTCTCAGAGCTGAGTGGTGCTGGAGGAGATCCAGGCATGGCTTATAGACAAGGGATGAACCAACTCCCTCTGCTTTCTATCACTGCTGCAGGAGAGGACTGGGCAGGGAACACAGCTGGGCTCCAGAGTTAACACTCCTTGCAGACTTGTGTCCTGCCGTACCAGAAGTCTGGTTTACCCAACAGCTGTACCCAGTTCTGCTGACTTGTGAGATAGTCCCAGTTTAAGACAGCAGTCAGCTTTCTACATGTGGCTCAAGAAATCTGGACAGGCCACCCTGTATTAGTGCTCCTTTTCATTTCCCTTTGCAGGGGATGCTCCTGGGGGTTGTTGGGAAGGTCGGCTCTGGCAAAAGCTCTCTGCTTGCAGCCATCACTGGAGAGCTCATTAAGTAAGTAGCCTAAAGACTTCTCCCTGCCTGGTCAGTCCCTCCATGCCATGGCAGGCAGGGACTATCCAGTGGTATCCCCATTGTAGATCATTTTGATCTGCCAACAGTTCTCCTTTGTTGCCCTTTCCACCCACTTCTGGTGTGCTTGCAGACAAGGTGGACAAGTGTATGTTTGCAACCTGGAGCAAGGATTTGGTCTGGCCACACAGGAACCTTGGATACAGTTTACCACTGTCCGTGAGAACATCCTTTTTGGGCGGGAATATGATGCCAGGCTGTATGAGGAGGTGGTGGAGGCCTGTGCCCTCTCTGATGACCTAAAAGTGAGTACCCAAACTGTAAACCTTCCTGGGCCACCTTGGCCAGCTTTTGCATCCAGCTCGAGCCTCTCTGGGAGCAGTTCTCATTCCTTAGGCTATAGTCTGCTTTTCCACTGACTCCATCACACAGCATTACTCTGATTACCAATCTCAGACCATACCTGGCCCCACAGCTCTTTAAGGTGTGAAGTCACTCTGGTAGCACTTTGGATGGTTTCTTCTGATCCTGAGACAAAAGCTCTTGATCCTGGGGAAAGGAGTTGTTCTTGCAGAGCTGGTGACTGCAGGTTTTTCAGGCAGAGCCTATCAGCAGCTGATGTTTTTTGGATCAGAAGGAACTTCTCTGGGATCTGGAAGGACTATGTCTGTGGTCCTCCTGTCAGTAATACAGTAATATTCTAGCTTTGAGGCTTATAGCTGTATAAGCCAGTAAACCTGGCTTGCCTCTTCCGAGTTTATAACCTGATGCCTGATTTTCTGAAGTGCCAAACGCTAGGAGGTCCTGTTTGCTTTGGCAAGAGCTGTGAATACTCTGTAAAGGCAAAGATATTTATTTGAGAGGTAATAGATTATTCCTGTGCTGCCAAATCAAGAGGAAACTGTTTCCAGCTACTGAAACTCTGTAGCTTTTGCTGCTAAACTGTTTGGATGGGACTTGGCATGACTGGTGTAGGTACAGCTCTTGCTCTCCCAAAAAATTCCCAGTTGCAATTTCAGTTATCTCAGAGCAGAAGTTGCTCTCAATGGGTAGGTGACATGTGGCCACTCTGTTCTGGAGTGTAAGAGAGTTTAGTTGCATAAATGCCGAGCTTGCCAGTTGTCTGCAGAACCAGTGTATAGACTGTTGCATTGTTTCATTTTTGGTAAGGTGTCACCCTAAGGAATTACTGCCAGAGGCAGGAGAGGGACCCCAATATTCTGGTTTTGGGTCCCCAGTAGTTTCCTGTCCCTTCTAAGTGTATTTTCTTTAATATTTCAGATTTTACCAGCAGGTGACCAGACAGAGGTGGGTGAAAATGGTGTGACACTCAGCGGGGGACAGAAGGCTCGACTAGCCCTTGCCAGAGCTGTTTACCAGGTAAATAGCAAAGGAGTCAAGCTGTGTCAGATTGCGCCCAGTGCCAAGTCAGACGTAAAGAAACTGGAAGCACCCAGCCGCGCACTGTGCTCTGGCAGCATTGTCTTAAACCACCTTGTGCTGGCCTACAGGTGCTGGCGGTGGGCCACACAGAGACACTTGCACTTCTCTCTGCAGCACTATCTGCACTGGCAGGGCCAGCAGCTGTATCCTTGTCTTTTGTCTCCCTCTCAGGAGAAAGAGCTTTACCTCCTTGATGACCCCCTGGCTGCTGTGGATGCAGACGTAGCCAACCATCTTATGCAGAAATGCATTCTTGGCGTTCTCAAACACAAGACCAGGATCCTTTGCACTCACAGGACAGAGTTTTTGAAGAAGGCTGATGCCTTGTTGTTGATGGAGAATGGCAGGATAGTTAAGACAGGTACACTGGCTGTCTTCTCAGGCATTAGTTTGTGCCTGTGTGTCTTGGGATGCCTTTAGCAAAGACGGACATAAGGGAATAGGATTAACTAGTGGGGAACCCAGTGATAAAGAGCTTGAGGACACTGCATGTGGGCAAAGTTGGGGTGGAAGGGAATGTGCAGGTGCACAGATGGAACAGGACAGCCCTAGAGGTGGGGAGCTGATCAGGCAGAAGGCTATAGCAGGCTGTATGGAGTAGGGCCTTCAAGGGTGTGAATGCTGTGAGAGAAAATAGGGAATGTTACAAGAGAGCAAAACTGGGCCATTTTGTAGCAGGAGGCAGTGAGTAGCTGGTATCTGTTCCTCACAGACTCTGAAACATTTGCATGTCTGTCTTTGCAGGCACACCAGCTGATATTCTGCCACTCGTGGAAGCCTTCCCCAAGTTCAAGCAAATGGACAAGAGGCAGAAGAATAAAGGTCTATACCTGGCGAGCTTGAGGGTGGCTGGGCTCAACTGGCCAGACAGAACCTGAGTGCTCTGCTGTGGGTAGCATGTGCATAGTGGGAGAGGAGGCCCACATATCGTTGGGTATTGGTCTGGAGCAGTATTTGAATCTGTTGTTCCACTTCTGGTCCATCTTTGGATGCAGGTCTGCCAGGATTGGTGCACTTGTCTTGAAAGAGGAGAGGGGATGGAAGAAAAGTCTTCCTCATAGGCTAGACTTGTTCTCTTCACAGCAAAGAGCCGCCGCAGGAGGAACTTAAATTGTACTGACCTTTGCTTTTGCCTCCATTCCCACAGCCCCTGATGAACAAGGCCAAGAAGAGGCCATAGAGACAGAAGCAGAAGAATCAACCAGAACCAATAACCTCTTCCACAAAGAGGAAGAGAAGAAAGAAGGGGCAGTGGCTTTTCAGGTGTACAAGGCATATTGGCTGGCAGTGGGCAGCTGCTTGGCACTATCCATCCTCTTCTCACTGCTCCTGATGCAAGGTGAGGCAGTAGACCAGCAACTCATCTCTCTTTAGACATTCCTCTCATTCCCTGGTAGTGTGGAGTCCAGGGAAGAAAAGAGGCCAGGGGTTTAATTGCTTTCCCTGCAGCAGGAAGATCCCTTTTCTCTTCCCCAAACTAAAGTAGGAACAGTTGGGAGGGGGAACGTGTGGGAACAGGATGTCATCTCACTGCTGCAGTTGCATGTCTGCTCCTCTAGTAGTGCCCTATTGCTGCTGCAGCTCAAGGCTGTTCCCGTTCCCTTGCTCATGCTCCACTGCTAACAGTGGAGAAAGAAGGCGGGGGAAGACTAGATTGAGCAGTAAGACAATAACAAAAGTTGTCCAGCAGCTTCCCCTCCAGCTTTTCTGCTTCACAGTTGCTGATTCGAAGGTCGAATCCCTCTTTATACAGTCTATCATTCTCTGTAGCATCCAGAAATGTCTCAGATTGGTGGCTGTCACACTGGATCTCCAGCATATCCCAGGCAGCAAATACCTCTGTGATGGTCCACTCCACTTCCCCACCATCCCCAGTGCTGCTTCTCTTCTCCATTGTTGGGCTTGTGTAAGTAAATCTGGTCAGGAGGTGCCAAAGAAAGCTGGAAACACACTCCCATTTTGCCCTTAAGTGCATTTCCTGTGAAAATCCTTGTTGAGAGCAGGGATAAACTGGCCACCCCACTGCAGGGGATTTGTTTGGCTGCTTTGACAAAGAAAGAGATTCGAAATCTCTGAACTGATGAGGTGCCCAAAGTGCTTCTGCCTGAGGCTGATGGAAAACCCCTAGCTGCATGCTAATCAGAGTGTTTGTCCCAGCATGCAAAAGGGGTGGTCTCTCACAGGAGTATCAAATTAAAGTATCCCGATTTCCCCTTGAGGTTGCTCCTGGGTTCTCATGCCCTGTCTGTGAGTTTGCAGTCATGAGAACCTTGACAGATTCATAATCTTCCTTCTCCTCTGTTCCAGCTCCCCCATTCAGACTCTGGACACCACCGCATTGCCTTCCAATGGCTCACTGGATGTGAATTTCTACTTGATAGTTTATGGGAGCATTGCAGGGGCCAACTCTCTCTTCACCATTCTTCGAGCCTTCCTCTTCGCTTATGGCACGATCCGTGCTGCCACTGTCATTCACAACCGACTGCTCCAGAGGGCTCTAAAGGTAATGGTCAGAAAGTCCAGGGCAGACTGTGGCTCCTGCAGATCACCCTGCCTTGACATTCTTCTGGTTGGGAGTAAGGGTTTGGGAGTTGGATTAGGGTTTCTGCTGCTATTAGCTGATGATTTCCCCATAGGACTATAACCAGAAAGGTTGCACCACAGCCAAGACAAAGGGATGAGTTGGGGTTCAAAATGTGTCCTGTAAGGTTCATTCCATTCCCTGGAGGGGTGCTTTATGGCTGCCCCCTGCATCTGTCATTCATTAGGCTTAGGTATACAGCCAAGATGAGGGCAAATTGAATCAAAGTATTTTTTGCAGGATCATAAGCTGAGATTCAGATGAGATTGGAAGAAGTCATTAAGCAAGATTTAGGGCTGATGCTGGCATGTGCCAGCTAATTTTCTTTAGGATTTGGGCTTCCTTGGGTCCCCAGGCTAGAGTTAGGATTAGAGGAGTGGAAGATACGATTAGGGGCTAGGGTTAGAGGATTTGTCTCACTGGCTGCTGGTGGGCCAGTGATTGCTGTCATCTTAGCTGTCTGCCATTAACCACAAAAGGGCTCCCTCCTTTTACCATGTGAACAGCATGAGTTGTTTGGCTCTAAGTGGATGCTGGCTTTGGAGTCTGAGATTTCTCCTCCAGCCTGAGGAAGAGAAGGGGGCTGTGGTGGCCATCCCTTTGTGACCTTACTTGCTCCTCTTGGTGCTGCTGTCCTGGGCACTGTTCTGTGGCTGGATCTCACTGCAACTGACTGGCTCTTGCTTTCTGGTTCCCTTGTTGCCAGGCCACAGTCACCTTCTTTGACACCACACCAACAGGCCGGATCCTGAACCGCTTCTCCTCAGACCTGTACTGTGTGGATGACAGCCTGCCATTTTTTGTCAACATCTTCCTGGCCAACATGTATGGGCTCTTGGGCATGCTGGTGATAATCACCTATGGCCTCCCTTGGATTAGTCTGGTCTTACTCCCTCTGGCTGCCCTTTACTTCTCCATCCAGCGCTATTACCGATGCACATCCCGAGAGCTCAAGCGCCTTTACAGTGTCACCCTGTCTCCCATTTACACTCACTTCTCAGAGACCCTCTCAGGACTGAGCAGCATCAGAGCCATGCGGGCAACACAACAGTGAGTGGAAAGAAAAAGTACCCAGAGAGACAGAGCCTTGGCTTTATAGGCCAGGGCCTTCTTCATCTGGGGGTGATTATAGGGTGGCGGGAATGCCCCTGGTCTGGGGCAGCAGGGATGAGGTTGAGCGGTGCAAACCTCTGTTGTGCCCTGCCAGGTTTGAGCTGGAGAATCAGCTGCGCCTGGAGCAGAACCAGCGCTGCCTTTTTGCCAGCAACACAGTGATGCAGTGGCTGGACATCCGCTTGCAGATGATTGGGGTCGCTGTGGTTACCGCTATTGCAGGAATTGCCATCATCCAGCATCAGAAGCAACTGGGAAACCCAGGTAAGCTGCCAGTGATTGTTCTATGCCCACCCCTAGGCTGTGGCCTACTGGGGTTTCTCCTAGCCCAGAGCCACACATCTTCTTGCACTGGGGTGGGATCCAGAGCTCCTACTCCATGTCCCTCTGCACGTCATTCACAATGTAGTGCATCAGCTTCTGTCCCTCCTTCTGTGTGTCCCAGGCTGCAGAGTGCTGACTTCTCCCTTATTTCTTTGTTCTGCCACCAAGATGCCAGCTCCTTCCCTGCCTGTAACATTCTTGCTTATGCTTTTGTTCTCACAGGGCTTGTGGGCCTGGCACTCTCATATGCCCTGTCTGTCACAAACTTGCTCTCAGGCCTTATTTCCACCTTCACTCAGACAGAGACCATGATGGTAAGTGTGGAGCGGACAGAGGAATACAGCACAGACATCCCCGTGGAGCCCCAGGATAAGCTGGTCCAGGTAAAAGCTCAAATATGTTCTCGGGGACTGGCCT
Source organism: Brachypteracias leptosomus (assembly GCA_013401335.1). NCBI lineage: Eukaryota > Metazoa > Chordata > Aves > Coraciiformes > Brachypteraciidae > Brachypteracias > Brachypteracias leptosomus. The sequence continues at coordinate 529,091 of VYZX01028063.1, read as the reverse complement.
GTCTTCTGGTTCTGTGCCCTGTGCTTGCTTCCTGGGGAGATCACAGGGTTCCAGTGAATGGGTGGAGTGCCCTTACCCACATAAACCACCTTGATCACTCATCCTTTACCAGTACATCCCTAGGGGGGGGATGGTGAGTCTCTGACAGGACGTGATGAAGGCTGGAATGACAGGAAGGGATAGGACAGCAGACAGCAGAATGGGTGCTGGGTCCAAGCTGTGAGATTAAAACAAGCCTAGCAGAGGGCTGGAGTTAGAGCTGGGCTGTGTGTTGTGTGTGTTCAGGACCAAAACAACCATCTGAAGGGATGGATGGGGAGGTGAGGTTGAAGATGACAGCAGGTTACAGGCATATTCTGTCTCACCCGGGTGTCCCTCTTAGGTTGCTGCTGACTGGCCAAGCCAGGGGCTTGTGGAGTTTAAGCAAGTGGTCCTGGCCTACCAAGCAGGCTTGCCTAATGCACTTGATGGTGTGAGCTTCTCCATTTACCCCGGAGAGAAGGTGGGGATTGTGGGTCGTACAGGATCTGGAAAATCCACCCTTTTCTTGGCCCTTTTCCGCATGCTGGAGCTGAAATCAGGCCAGATTCTCCTGGATGGTGTTGACAGCAAGCTGGTGGGCTTGGAGGAGCTGAGGTATGGAGGGCTGAGCAGCATGTAGAGTGGTTGGTGGGGTCTGAGGCTGAGAACTGTCAGTGGTTGAATGCCAAAGGGAAGAGTGAGGAGCCAAAGGACTTACTGTTGTGGCACTCTCTTGTCTGATTTGGCAGCTTTTTATGAGTTTCTCTGTTGTTTCTGAACAGCTGTACTAAGGAAACGTGTCTGAATATGTGACCCATGTCTCTGTGCCTCTAAGATATGCAGCAAGCCAAGACACCCCGCAAAAAAAAAAACAGGCTTTTGATTTTCAGCAGAACCCACCCCATGAACTCTTAGCTCTCGTTTGCTTGCAGATCTAGGCTGGCAATCATCCCACAGGATCCATTTTTGTTCAGTGGCTCAATCCGAGAGAACCTGGACCCCCAGGGAAAATGGACAGATGCTGAGCTCCACGAGGTGCTAGAGCAATGCCACCTGCAGGATGCTGTTACTCAAATGGGTGAGTCTGAACCCAGTGAGAAGCAGGTGGTGAGCCCTGGTACTGGGAGAGGGGAGAAGGCCTCAACTCAGACAGGGTGCTGAGGAAAAGGGGCCAGGTAGATGCAGTAGGGAATTGTTTGGGTGAGGCCATACTAGGACCAGGGTGGGAACAGGTCAGTGGGACCTGGTGGCATTCCCTCAGATTTAGTGGTAAGGGACTGGCAAGTGATGGATTGAGGATCAGGATCTTGCTGATGACACCAGGCCCCAGTGGATGTTAGAGCAGAGCCTGAGAGATAAGACAGCCCCTAGGTCTAGAGGAACATAGTATCTCTGTGCCAGATGTTGCATGCATCCAAGTGTAAAGGCTCCGGTTCCCAAGGGCTGGGCCTGATCAGGATTGGGATTTTGAGTACTACTGGGAAAACCCCAGACTGGGGGAGCCACCTGGGGCCCTGTGCAGGGCCTGGTGGGGTGACTGCTGAGCTTGACTCCTGCAGGTGGATTGGACAGCAAGCTGGGAGAGAGGGGAAAGAGTCTGTCCCTGGGACAGAGGCAGCTGATGTGTCTGGCAAGAGCCCTCCTGACGCAGGCCAAGGTGAGTGCCCTGCCTCCATCACAGGCACGGGGGTGGGGTGAGCTGCTGATGGCTCTGGGGGGACAGCAGAGCAGAGCACTCCAGAGTTGGGGTGGTGATGGGAACAGATGTCCTGTGCTACCTTCTTGGGCTATCTTTAGCAGGAATTGGAGTCTCCCCTGTGGTGTTTGGAAGTTCCCTTCACTCTATGTCCCTGACAGGTACTGTGTATCGATGAGGCCACAGCCAGTGTGGATCAGAAGACAGACCAGCTGCTGCAGCAGACCATCCGCCAGCGCTTTGCTGACAAAACTGTTTTGACAATTGCTCACAGGTATGGAGAAAGCAGCAGTCTGTGCCTAAATTCATCCTATCCCTCACAGGGAGTGGTGGCTGCACCTGCCAGGCCTGGACCTTCAGCTGAGCAAGGAGGTCTCTCCGATGAGGCTTTCAAGTGGAGAAGGCTGGACCTTGCCTATTTGTTGCTTGTGCTGAGAACAGCTGAGTGTCAAAATGTTGTGCCTAGAAATCTGGGGACAGCAAAGGGCAAAACAGCACATCGTATGGCAGCACTCTTCCTGGGCACTACCTGCTGGGACTGGGGAAGTGACTGGGACCTTGTGGTTCTGCCAGATTAGGACAAGGAGCAATGGAGAACATCCTACAGAAAGGAGCAGCACAGAAACAGAGTTGGAGCAGGTGTCTTGGCTCAGTAGAGGGCACTGCAGGACAGCTGGCGTGAAGGGCTGCAGCCAGCTCCTGGCCAGAGAGGCAGAAAGCTGGGTAGTTCTGTCTTCCAAAACCTCATGCCAGCAGGCTGAAAACAGCCCAGACAGGACAGGGCACCAGAGCTTGCCCCACGGCAGAGAGATTTAGTGCAAGAGTATGGGCAGTAGGTGGTTGCAGACAGAGGGAGGAGGACAAAACATGAATACTGTGGATGCTGAGAAGGGCTGGGTTAGCATTAGGCAGCATTCCCACTCTTGCCAAGTGGAGGAGAATTTGGAGGAGGGTTACATAATTGTACAGAGAGTGTTTTCAAAGCACAAAGGTTACCACAAAAATAAAAATCAAATGAGCAGGTGGCAGGGGCTGATGTCCTTCCCTGCACAGAAGTGGGAGTGATGGATGACAGGCGGAGCAGGCTGGGCCTGGCAAGTGAATTGAGTGAGTCTTGTTAAATACATCAGATTAGGAGGGAGGCAGGAGGGGTGTGAAAGGAATGCGGTTCCTACACTAGGGATATTATGCATAAATAAAGTAGAAAGGTAACGACATTGTGGGCTGAGGTGTGTGTTTGGGTTGGGAGAAGACCACCTCTGATGGAGGAGTAATTAGAGAGGAGAACCAGCAGAGGAGGGAGTGGCAGAAGGCAAGGCAGCAAGACTGGGTTGAAGATGGCTCCAGTCCCTCTTCCACTGGGATGAAGGGAGATTGGGGAGAGCAGTAAGGAGGGAGAGGTGGTGATAGGTTTGTTTTCTACCCATGGTTCTTCCATGCCATTCAGCTTTGAGTGAACCATTAACTAGTGTACTGCATGTGCTGTGGTTGGCAGTCTGGCAACTACAAATCCACTGCTGCTGACAGCATAAGTGAATATGTCAGACTTCTGGGGAATGGCAGTTGATGCACAAGTCCATTTCTGCCACCCTCAGGAGGTGACAGGAGAGGAAATGTAGGGACAAACAGAAGCAACTCAGTAACTCTCCTGTGGGAGCAGACATATTGTGCAACTCCAGAATTGGGGTGCGCCCTGAGCTCTCCCTCCACAGAGCCTCCCTCTCTGCTCCTGGTGCCCTGCCATGCCTAACAACTGGAAGGCATCATAATGCTCTCCTAAGAGATGATGCGTTTCAGCAGTGTGCAGAGGCTCTCTGGGAATCTGCACTGCAGCATGCCTCTGAGCGCACAGAATATGCTTCACAGATCCTGATGTTGGGCATGTCTTGGACCACCGCTGAACAGCAGGGGAAGTAGTATCCAGGGTTTCTCCTCAGTTCCACCAACATGTGTCCTGGTGTTTGCTGTCGACAGGTTGAACACCATCTTGGACTCAGACCGTGTGCTGGTGATGCAAGCTGGGAGAGTGGCAGAGCTGGATTCACCCACTAGTCTAAGCCAGAAAGATGGCTCCTTGTTCCAGCACCTCCTGCACAGTGGGCAGCAGTGACCTCGCTCTTGGGCTGAGCTCAGGCAGCCCTCCTGGCTCTATGCTTGTCTCTCCTCTCACCCCAGCCACCAGCCCTGTCCCTGTCTCTGCTGCTGAGGTGAGTTACTCCTGCCTGCAGACAGCAATTGTGTGTCCTCAGGGATGGGAGCGTGCCACTGTGGCCTTTCCTTTAGTAGGGAAGATGGGACCTTGTGTTTAGGGCCATGCAAGCTTGGCTGACAGGATGCTGCTCCCCTTTGAGATTACAGAGGGATTTTCTGCTCACTGAAGAATCAGTGACTCCTAGACTGAGACCTCATCTTACACGTGCAATTTAAAATAAAAGTGGAAACATTCTTGTGAAGCTCCATTATTTAGGCCCCTGTTCCCTTTTCCCCCACAAACACAGAATTCCTTGTAGATACAGGAGTGGCGTCCCCTCCCCACAAAGACAGCCATACCTACTCCATACTACTTTCTGAGGGCGTTGACCTTTTCAAGCCCAGAAGATTTCACCCAGGGATCTTGCTGCTTTTCTTCCAGTTTAATGGAGAAGGCTTTCCCATGAAAGGCCAGAATGTGGTTACATTGAAGGCCTCTAAGGCTAGTTTATTTCAAGAGTGCTTTTCCAAGGGAAACAACTTATACCTTCTGCCCTGCTCCTAGCTGCACAAACCCACAGGTGCTTTCAGTTTCAGGATCAGATTGCTCTTGTTGGTACCCTTGGACTCAGTCTTGGGTTTTTGCCCTTCTCCCCAACGCTAAGGTGTACTTAGCAGGTACACATCTTTGCTACACTGTCCTGAGGCAGGTCCTGTTTCTCCTCCTGAGGCTGCAGAGTCATCTCCACCCCTGCACCCAGAGCATGGGGCAAGACAACTCCTGTGCCACAAGCTGGGTTTGTGTTCTTGAGGGAAGTGATGGGAGATATTTATTCAGAACAAGTAGCTGAGCAACCTGATCTAATTTGATCTGCTAAGAGCAGGAGGTTGGTGTCCCTTGCAACCTAAATTATTTAATCATTCTGTGATACACTGTTTCTGGGCTTGTATTTGGTTTATTTGATAAAGGTACATCATCCATCCATGTATTAAAAAAATAATCTTTCTGATGAAGCCCCAGTCTCCTCGCCCAGGTCCCCCTCCTGGCAGATTGCTCACTCCTCTATCTGCCCTCTTCACATCATCTTGAACCCAGCTCTGCAGCTCTAGAGATCAGTAGTAGGGTTTGGGTTGTCAAGTTTTTTACCCCACTGCTTAGTCCTCTGTGCCCATGAGGGAGCACAGAAGACCCTGGCCCTGATAGAGAGATGCCGATTGCTGCACACCAGAGCAGGAGCAGAACTAATACAAAGGCTAAGTGACCTGGCCATCTACTGCCTCCTAGCCATGCTTTAGCAATGGTTGAGAAGACAGTATCCTATCTGCTTCCTAGGCCAGCCCAGGCTTGGTAGCTTATCCTCCCATCCACTGTGGGGAGCTTAGCCTTGGTTGTACCGAGAAACACTACAATGGCTGATCTGAGGTTAGTGCCAGCTGCCTGCCTTGGAGTAACTAGGAGAGGAAAGGAGGATCTGGATTTGTATTGCTCCTGAACCAGCCACAGCACATCCCCAGCCTTGTCCCTCTCCAGTTTCACCTGTGAGGGCACATGAGAAGGACCAAGTCAGCCCCAGAGGATCCCAAGGTGGAACAGGCTCTACTCCTCCTTGTCAGCAAATGGTGAGATGGAAGTGCATGCTGGAGAGGGAAAGGAGCTTGGTTGGTTGTGGCCAAACCAGAAAGGATGGCTTGGTAAGTGGGGAGAGAAGACCCTTGGATCATCAGGAGGAAAATACAGAATGTGTTCATAACCCCAAGTCTGACAGCAAGAGGAGAGGTCATCACCCAGGGCAGAAGAAGGGCCCGAGGAGACCCCAAATGATCTCCAGAGTCTCTTTGAACTAGCTCACAGAACCACAAGGCCAGGGAGCAAGGGTGTTCACTCACTCCCTAGGGACATGGCATCTAAAATGACAGCCTCCAGAAACAGCTGAGAGCCACCCCATCCAGTACCAGGGCAGGGAGACCCATGCAGCTATGACTGTCCCGAAGGCTTCAGAATAAACATCCCAACACCAGTGGAAACAGGGACGAAGTCCCCTTCCAGTAGTCAGAGAGGAGTTACAAAGGGCCTGGCAGAATTTGGGCTTGCAAGAAGGCCATGCCCTCTTCAGCACTACCTGTCCTGTTTCTGAAAGCTCACATCGGATGATACCAGCACGGTGTGGGCTGCTGCAAGCAACACGTGGGCTGCTGGCCCAACACAGCGCTGCTTTCAGATGCCGGTGGGTGCTGGCAGTGCTGGCTCAGCAGGAGACAGCTCAGATGCAGGCAGGTCCATCACACCAATGCTCAATGCCCAGGGGTTTCATTGACGAGTTTCCCACCCTGGGAACCTTTCCCTGTTGCCCAGCTTGTGCCAGCGTGGGTCTCCAGGGTGCAGTTCAAGGGGTTTGCCAGCATGATGACCTGCCAGGACCTGACTCAGAGTCCTCATAGCTCAGAGCTCCGTCGTCTTCCTGGGCTCAATCAGGATGGTGTTGAGCATGCCCACCTGACACTCCTGGTCTTGGAGCTTCCTTGCAGCTTGAGAAGGGCTTTGGCACCAGTTTGACCTCTGACGGCCTCTCTGCCAGTTTCTCAGCATTAGCAGGACAGTGATGAGGACCAGCACTGCTGTCAGCACCCCGAACACCAGTACTGTCACCAGCTGGGCTTCACTCAGCCCTGAGTCCCTTTGAGTGACCACCTCCTTCACAGAGATTTTCAACAACCCTCCCCCCGGTTCTTTCTCGCTGTGGTTGGCCACACGCCACCCTGTGACTGCAGTCCTAACGGGCTCCGCCTGTGTCACCCCCAGCATCTCGCTGGTAGTGCTTTTCATACCTGCACTGTTCTCATGGTTCACAGGGTGGTAGGGGGGAGCCCAGGTGGGCTCAGGGATGTAGATTTCACAGGTTTTGCCAGTGAAACGGTCAGGACACAAACAGTCATAGTCATTGACGCGGTCATAGCACTTTGCCCCATTTTTGCATGGCTGGCTGGCGCAGTCATTGATGTTGATGGTGCAGAAACGCCCTTCAAAGCCCACCTGGCATTGGCAGGAGAAGCGGTTGATCCCATCGTGGCAGGTGGCACCGTTGGCACAGGGACGCATCAGGCAGTCGTCCACATCATTCTCACAGAGAGCCCCCACAAAGCCAGCAAGGCACCGGCAGGTGAAGTTGCTGGCAAAGCCATTTTCATCTTGACACTGCCCCCCATTCTTGCATGGAGATCTGTACGGAGAGAGCAAGGACAGGTCATGGCCCTGGAGAGCAAGCAGCTTCCTCTGCCCCTGGGAGGTAAACACACACAGCTGCTTGCGTGGCTAGTGGGTCCAGCACATGGGAGCAGCTATCTCAAGGAGAAGACCAGGTAGGAGCCTCTGCCTCCCCAAGAGGCTGTGGGACCTTCTCAAAGGCTGTGGCTGTGCACAGACCCACCACACACCAGGGAGGGCCTTCAGCCAACTGATATGAAGAAGAAATGTGCCCTCCTGATGCTCCCCAAAGGCAAGATGGCTGTCAGATCATCACACCTACAGCAGCAAGGGATGGGAACCTGTTCGGATTGCAACAAAGACCTTGCCCTGATGGGATCGTGCAGTGCACACAGCCAAACCAAAGCCAAAGATGGTTTTGGCTTAACTCCATTAATGCATGGAAATCCACAGATAATAAGCCAAGCTGGGCTACTACTTGGCAGTGACTGGCCCGAAGCTAATGCTGTCTGTAATCTTGCTGCCCTCACTGCAGTGTCTCACCCTGTCTTCTCACATGGCCCTGTCTTCATCTCACAGTCCTTCCCATGGAAGCCTTCTGGGCACAGGCAGGAATATTCCCCATCTCGATCGTAGATGCACTGAGCCCCATTCTGGCATGGGGACTGGTGTTCGCAAATGTGTATGTCTGAGGGGAAAGATAAAGGTGAGAATTAGTGAAAAAAGAGGGGTGATATGGCCAATTCAGTTTGAACACAGCCTGTGAAACCCAGTGTGATGAAGAAATGGCAGGAGCTTCTCCCGCCTCTCCTCCAATGGGCATCTACAGCAATAGAACTGCAGTGCCTACGTGCTGCCCCCCAGCTACAGTCTGCAACATGTACAAGCTTAGGGGGTGCACAGAAAGCAAATCATCCTGCAGATCTGCACAACGTGAAGATGCTGTGCATGCCATCTGGTCATCCATTGCAAACCCCACGGCACAGAGGAGCCTCTGAGCCTGAGGAGGGGAGTCAATCAGCTACCTGTTGAAGGGAGGAAGCTCTGGGGGAAGCAAGAGGTGCTGTCCAGAGCTCAGCCCTGACACAGGAAAAGCAATGAGTTCATCTGCTCCATTTCCTGAGGCTGGCCAGTGTCACAGCAGCTCTTGCTGTGCAGCCAGGGAGCAGCCTGACCTCATCTGCAGGAAGGGGACAGTCCCAGCTGTGGCAATATCTCGTCTCCCAGGCAGCCCAAGCAGCATCACCCAGGTGGCTTCTGGTTATGCTGTCTCACCCATCCATGCAGGGTGTCCTGATCTTCTGCCCTTAGCACCAGAGGCTGGGATGTCCAGCTCATGACTAACCTTTGTCGCAGAACTTGCCAGCCCAGCCACTGTGACAGATGCACTGCCAAGGCTGGTGGCATGTCCCATGGAGACACCCCGGCATACGCACACACTCCTCGCAGTACTCGCCCTCCCAGCCTGGATCGCACCTGCAGGAGGACAGGGCATGGCATTGTGATAAAACCCAAGCAGGTGCTGTGGAAAAGCTGGCTGCTTGTTGTGCAGGATTCCTGCAGATATGGTGGCACTGGGAAACTCTCCCAAAGTCCCCCATGAATCTGTTGGCTCCTTCCTCCAGGGATCGGTACTGGCATCTCATCTCTCCAAGGAAACAAAGGGATGGAGCAGGAGCAGACTCACCCTCTGCAGCCAGGGAGGGTGAGGGGGCAGAAACAGCTCAGCAGCTTCACTTTTAGTGCCCACATCCCACTGCTCTCCTCCAGCCAACTGCTCTGTATCCACCACTACGTTAGCTCAGCAATTCCTTTGCCTCCCTCATCATGCAGCCAGTCTGATGGGCAGACTGGCACCCCTAATCCTGAACTCCCTGAGGGAAAGGGACAAGAGGCCCCTGAGGCCCTGTGTTTCGTTGAGCCCCTTTGCATTATAATGTGTGTCATTTTTCGTCTTAAGTGCACTGTAATCCAGCCACAAAACCTTGTTTGCCATGGCTAGTGTATGGAACAGACTTATCAGCCAGCCCACAAGGCCAGTATTATGGGAAGACCCACAGCACACAATGAGCCTTCTGGCCCAGAAGAGCAGGGCAGTGGCCATGGCTGAGTAAAGCCAAGCTGCATTTCTCTAGTGGCTTGCCTCAGACCTGTCAGCTCCAAGGGGGAAAGCAAGTGACAAGATGAGAGCTGAGCGGAGGTGGCACTAGCCTCAACAAATGCTGCACTCAAACCAACACCGTATTAGACCTAACAAAACCAACATGGTCTCTAAAGTAAGCAAGGGCGTTCATTTTCATGGCTGAGGCTCATTTCAGCATGAGTAGGTTGTTCCAAAGAGATGAAAAAAATGGTTGAAAAAATAAATATATATGTTAACTAGAAGCTTTTTGGTGGAGATGGAGGTGATACCATATGCCTGATAGAGTCTGGGGAAATGTATTCATACCTGGCAAGCCATGAGCTTACCAAGGACTGTGGGCATCCCCATCACCCCGACACCCACAGGGAACAGAGAGCAGGTGCCATCAACTCTTCCTCTTCTCTAAAAGGGAGATGGCCGACCTAAAAACTGCCAGGGAGAGGGCCAGCTAAGCAACCAAGTCTCCTGGAATTTGGGGTGATTTCAATGGGGTACTGCCAAGCTGCTGAAGAGTTCAGCAAATACTCTGGATCCTGAACTCAGAGGCAGCAACTCATGCATGCCTCCACTGCAAAGACCTGCAGCTGGGCCACCCACCACATGGAGAAGTGCGGTGTCTCTGGCCAGGGCTTCGCAGCACCAAGCTCCCCTGACCAGCCACAGTTGCCAAAAGGGCTCAGGGAGGAGTGATCTCTTTGCAGCTGCAACTGGAGGCCCAGCAAAAGCAGAGCTGGATGCTCCCTGATGCAGTGGTCAGTGTGGTTATGGCCACTACCAGGCCACATCTGCTCCGTTAGGCAAGAACAAGTAGCCCAGGCATGGTGCGACACCAGGAGCTTTGCTGTGAAAGGGGGCTGAGCATGCCTCAGTAAGGAGAACAGGGGGTGGTGGGCAATCTGTCCCCTTGCAGCATAGGTGTCTAGGCCAGCCTGAACCAGCCTGCTCCTCCCAGGGCTACCCTGCAGGATGAGGGTTCTGGGTGGCCCTACAGTGGGACGAGAGGTGCTGCTGAAGTGCAGCATCAGGCTCTGAGCTTTGCCCCTAAAGGATCTGGGCACCAGCTGGAGCTGGGATGCCAGGGATCATGCACGCACTTCTGCTGCAGTAGCCCCCAGCTTGATGATGAGCCCTTTATGAAAACACCCAGAGATCCCCAGATCCCCACTACAGCCCAGGCTTCTGAGAGGGGACCTCTGATGCCCTCAGACATCTATGTTCATGCTGGCAGCTCTTCTATTCCATGTCCCCAGGGAGGACATCCCCATCTCAACCCTGGAAGCACTGGAGCAAAGGTCAGAGGGGACCAGCAAGAGTCTGAGGGATCTCCTACTCTAAAGGGTGTCAGGTAAAGAGAGCAGTATTGTTGATTCCAGGTGAGGGTGAGTGGAGGAGGAAGCACTTCAACTCAGGGCAGGGGTGCAGGTACCAGCAACATAGCACCAAGAGAGGGAGAGCAGATATGATCACGGGCAGCAGGAGTGGAGAGACAAGGACAAGCTGTACCTGCACTTCCCATCCTGATCACAGCAGCCGTGGGCGAGATTACAACGCTTGCTGCAGTCATCACCTACAAGGCAGAAGACGGTTGAAGCTGGGTTAAGCAGAGACCATAGATGACTCCAGATCTGCCTGGCTCTGTGGCCCTGCTGGCTCACAGTGTTTTTTCCTTCCTAAGTGTTTAGCCTGCCCTTCCTCAGAACTGTAAGGTGGGGGACTTCCCTTTCAGTGGCTGGATGACACACGAGAGATGAGGATGTCAGAGTCACCCAAGCAGCAGTAACATTGCCTTTATTGAGAAATGGGACCCTGCTTCAAAACTACCTGGTCTCTGATCATCTTCCCTACTCTCTCTGCCACCTTCCTTAGACTTTGGGTCCTTCTGGGCAAGGGCTGGGGTTGCCTGTGCATTAAAGCAACCTGTGTAGTAGGGCCTGACCCACCTGGGACCTCGGTCCCACAGTGGTGCCGCAAGTATGATGAGTAAGCTCAGGGCCAGGTACTGCAAGGGGCACAAAGGGACTGAGGATGGAAATGGAAAGAATGGCTTCTCTTTGTCTCCCAGGATGTCCCCATCCCCAGGGACAGCTATTGGCACAGACCACTGTCTGGTTAGGGCTCCTGCCATCCGCCAGCAGTCAGCTGCCAGCACTCACCTCCTGCATGGGGAGGCAGGACTGGGCATTCCATGGGGCTGGGTATCCAGTTCTGTTTATTTATTTAAAGGCCACAGAAGCTGTAACTGAGCCATGGCCTTGACACACCACTTCTCATCCTCTGCTCGGTGCTGGCCTGCTTTCTGCAGCCAGGTGTCCCTTTTCACCTCCACCTTCTCCTCCTCATCATCACTTACTTGCATCTTAGCCCCATGGGGAGCTGGCTCGCACCGGCTCCATGGGCAGCATCGTTAGAGGAAATTTAGGAGGCACAGGGTTTCTCCAGGAGCCCAGCATGATCCCAAGCCAGGCCCAGGAGATGAACATCCCATCCATCCTGGACCAGGGCAGGTTAAAACCCCCATGTCCAGAGGCGTGCTCAAGTTTTCCCCAAGCCATGTGATGTACTGCCCAGGAAGTGAGCATGGGGAGAAATCCCCCACACATACATCTTTGCTGCAGTGAGGCAAGAGGCCCTATTGCCTCCAAAACAAGCCACTGTAGAGCTGGAGCAGCATCCTGGGATTGCTTAGCCCAACTGTGGGTAGTGTTGACTTTCCTATTTGTAACCATCTCTCTTGGCAGATGGCTTTGGGAATTCATTGCTTATCCAGAGCAGGGAGAGATCAAACTAATCTTTGGGAAGAGATTTTGTCTCACAGGATCAAGGATTAGCTGTTCAGTTTGGGGATTTTCTTTTCCCCTTGCTCTGCCCCTCTGAACAGGCTCATTGGTCCAGGGACCCATTCACCTGAACAGAAAGAGAGAGAGCTGCGGGACTTCTCACTATCTCTGCTTGGCACTGCCTCCCCCATGGGCACCAGAACGAGAGTCTCTACAGTTGCCATCAGTCACCCCCGAGATGCTGGATGACTGAGAAGCATTTTCCGGTCTTCCAGGCCAAGCTAGCTCTATTTTGCATCAAAAACTGAGGAAACTTCAGCAACGCCAAGGACAGGTTTGGAAAGATGGATATAAAAGAGAAGGACACATGTCTATACTCACCTTGGGCAAGCTGGTGATGGGCCAAGAGGATCCAAACCAAGGACATGAGCTGGAGACAGAAGCTCCTGAGCATGGTCAGTGTGGCCCCACCGAGATGAACACCTAAAGGGAGAAAAAGAGCAAGCTCAGAAAGATCCCCTGGCTCACACCACAGCTTCACTTCACGCGTCCCTTCCTCTTCACTACCTGGGAGTTTTGAGTTGAAACATCCAGTTTTGTACAGACTTGTCACCGCACTCCTCTCTATCCTTCCAGACTCTTTCCTCAAAGGCAACACTGGAGAACTAGGAATCAAAAAGCTTTTTAAAATGCCTGTGCAGGAGAAGTGAGCATGCACATTCAATTCTGCGCGTGTAATAGCTCAGGCTGTTACATTGCATCTTGGAGCACCAGCCCCTGCTAGCTGCTATCAAGAGAGCAGGAGCCTCCAGAAATACAAGCCCAGCTGTGAGGACCTTCATTCTCCCTCTCTAGGTCTGGGGGCTTCAGCTTCGTATTAAGCAAGGTCACTCCTGGGCATGTTCGAATGAGTAGATAAGTTAAGCCTTTTTAGTTTCAGTCTGCTTTTCAAGACCTTCGGGAAGGAAAGGAGTTGAGAAGACGTAGCAGATGGGCATGCAGTAAACAGCAGCCCTATTTCATTTTCCAAGCAAGGGAATGAAGTGATAGCCACTAGACCTGGGCTGCAGCCTCAGGTAGGAAAGGCAAACAGGCACCTCTCACTAGATGCGATCCTTTTCCTCGGCTGTCCTGTAGAGAGAACCCTGTCAGGCCAGGGTTCCTGCGCCCATATATTTTCTGACTGCCTCCTGCTCTCTTGAAGTAACAGTAAATACTTTCCAAAAACGCTTCATTCCCTCCCAGCCTTCTGGGGTTGTTAAGGGCAGGAAATTCAAGGGTGATATCATAAATATATTACTATAATGAGATGGGAGGGGTTAAACAATTCTGCTAGGAGAGTGGTAAAGGCATGGAGCAGACTCCATCCAGCTGCGTGGGTGTGATGGACAGGGGCCATTCCACTTTCAGCTTGACTCTTCAGCTTGAGAAGGTTGTGTTGGGTCGATAGTTGCATGAAAGACTTCTCAGATGGGGACTGAAATCCTTCCACCCACATGTACACATGCATTCAGGAAGAGGTTTAGGGGTCCCAGCTAAGGGCTTCATGTGTCTGGACCAGCCAAAATAGTCCACAAAAGCAATGATGCTGTCCAAAGGAGCTCCCCAGCAAACAAACCATCACTGACGAAGGATGCAGCATTTTCAGAGGGACTACAGGATGTTACTGTCTCTGTCCCAGCCAAATCCCAGCATCCTCTCTCCCCACAATCCCCCTGTCACCATGCTCACAGGACAGTCCTTCACCTCCTGCCCCAAAACACTGGGCAGTGGCCAACAGCTGCTGCATTTCAAGGGAGAGTGAAGCAATTCCTATGAAACTTACAAAATAATTTAGGGCTGAACAGTCGGTATCTTGTTCCTTCAGAAGAGCTCAACCTCCGACCACATGTCATTGCAAAGGTCGTTTCCCCCACAGCTCCTCGCAGCCTCCCCGCTCGAGGTGCAGCCTCTCAGACCTCCTTGAGAAGCCACCCCACGGGTGCTGCTCCAAGCTTCCACGCAGGGGCCGCTGCGGACCCCGGCAAGGCATCGGCGGCATCCTGGGGGGCAGCCGGTGCCCAAGGGAGGTGTGAGCAGCACTCGGGCAGGCCTGGATTTGGGTCGCAGGAGCACGGGTTGGGGAACTCCCTCTGCCCCACTCTTCCGCTACCGCCTGGCCGGGTTGGGGTCCACCAGCCCCCCAGGGGCTGCGGGCTATTAGGGACTCCACCGAGGGCTACTAACCTCCCCTTAGAGGGTATCAGGGACCTTACGGTTGAAGGCTACGAGGTACAACCCCAGGAGGAGGGCTATCAGGCACTGCCTCAAGCCTGGAGGCTATCAGGGACCCCTCCAGGCTGGGAGTCCGGGAGCAGGGGTGGGAACCCGGAGGATGCCGCGCCGCTGCGAATCGCCGTTCCTGCCGCCTCCCTCCCCCCCCTCCCCCGCCTCCCCGCCGCGGATTTGAGACCACCTGAAGCCCCCG